>NDXB01000509.1:93391-106428 GCA_002631895.1 Agapornis roseicollis | reverse complement strand
AAAAAATAAAAATTCAGGGTTGGGGGGGGGGGGGAGATAGGTAGTGGAAGAAAGTGCTTCCCAAAAGGTTGAACTGAGAGTAGATAAAGTCTATGAGAATGGCCTAGTTGAAAAAATATTTTCCCAAAGGGTCTGTAAGACTGAATACACTGATCATGCAAGAGGTTGTGGTAGTCTCTCTTATCCTTAAGACAAGTGAATGTACTAGTCTGTCTCTATTAAAGTATGTAAATGTGAGGAAGTGATGTTTGCCGTCTGACTTCAGGCCCCTGAAAGTAAAGAAATCCAGACACAATGACACAGAGACAAAAATAACTAATTACATCATCATTTATTTGTTTAGCCTCAGGCAGAACTCAGATCATAGAATCATAGAATAGTTAGGGTTGGAAAGGACCTTAAGGTCATCTAGTTCCAACCCTGCTGCCATAAGCAGGGACACCTCACACTAAACCATGCCACCCAAGGCTTCGTCCAACCTGGCCTTAAACACTGCCAGGGATGGAACATTCACAACTTCCTTGGACAACCCATTCCAGTGCCTCACTACCCTAACAGGAAAGAATTTCTTCCTTAGATCCAATCTAAAGTTCCCCTGTTTAAGTTTTAATCTGTCACCCCTTGTCCTGTCATTACAGTCCCTAATGAAGTTTAGAAGTCATTTTTATACAGCTCAGTGCTGGAAAGCCTTGCATACTCTTATTTGTTCTTTTAATTTCTACATTTGCCTATGTTTTCTCTTGTTCCTTTTGAGTGTTTGCTGCATTTGCTATGTGTAACAGAAACAGTGTCCATAACTATCCAATGGAAGTTCAACAAAACAAAGCTTTCTACTGATAGCAATGGAATAATACATTCTTGGCATGGAGCACTCTTGGAAGACCTACTTACAAATTATACACCTGAGGTGAATTCTTACACTGCCAACAGTGAACAATCCTGGTGTTTCATGGAGAAAACCCTAATGTTTTAATTTTATCATTCAGTGTTGTATTGCAGTTACTGGTCCTTTGGCCTCACCCATAGTAGCCAGACCTCAGAAAGCTACTTGGCTATAATGGACTTTCCTTCAGCTGGAACGATTCCTGGTCACTTGTAACACTTGAACTACTGAATGCTTTAAGGAGTGCTGCCTTTTGCAAATGTTCCCCAGAGTCTTCATATACATTCTACCTGTGACTTACATGTAGCATGACAGTTTTGCATTTGCTTATGTCGTACTAGACACTGCCATGGAGATATTTTGGGTTTTATAAAATCTTTATCTCTTTTCTCTTTCCTTAAAGATACAATTGTACTTCTGGTTTTCTTCAGCAAGAATGGCCTGACTTTTTCAGACCCATGCCATTAAGATAACCTTTTTCCAACTGCTTATTTGAGGACTTAACAGTTTGGGGGATTCTTAGCATCTTTTCCTTGATGACATTAGCAGTGCAGCTCAACACTGATTACTGAGAGTACCCATATTATCACCTTATTCACATCTCCAGGTAAGGCTTTAATTCACATTGCAGAAAACAGATACTAATTTACATAAAATCTGCAGCTGTAGGCTGGAACAGATGTCTCAATGGCTGTTGGCAATCTCAGATCAGTTATGCTGATTTAGATCCTGACTCTAATTTAGATTAGCACTCATTTGCTAAAAGAATTTCTCTAGAACTGTATTAGTTTCTACCTAACCCTGATAGCTGCATTCTGTATGGGAGTGATAGCAGAAAAGGCTATTGATATTTTGTGTGACCAACATTAAACACCACAAGAGGGATATGAACTTATGGACTCCGTGTGATTGTGTCTGCAGCCAGGCACCCAGAATTTCTAGTCAATTTTAGAATTTGGCTTGAGTGATTTCATTAGAAGGCATCAATTCATATCAGAAAACTACTTGATAAAAAGCTATCTGTCTCTGAGCTATGTATCTAATCTATTTTGAAATCTTTTGACTTAATGTACTTTAGTTTGTCTTCAGCTACTTGAGTAATGTAAGAAGGAAAAGCTTGTTTCCTTTGGAATGGAAATGCTATTCATGAAATAGCCTGATGAAAAGAGGAAGTTTATTTAATATGCTCCCATGAAAACTGCAGAGAGAAAATTGAGTTTTCAGTTGACTGAAAGAAAACTGAGAGTTGACAATGCTGGGCAGCAATAAATATGGGATCTTCAGCTGCCACATGAAATGAACTCTGTACTTTTGTTCTGATTTTGATGGCATTCGAAGCAAAAAATGTATTTGGATTATGAAAGGGTTAGCATCTCAAATTAAAATGCCAAACTGTCTTTACTAGAAACAAGTACAGTATGAAATATTTGATCCAGTCACATGTAATTAACTCTGAGGCAGAACCGTCTCCATGGTAGTAGGGAACCTGGCAGTGAGAGTGCACAGACTGCATGTCCAGGGAGAGGGACATCAGGTGCCCACTCATAGCAGCTATTTCTTGAGCATGTCCAGGGTCTAGCCTGGCTGTGAGTCTGAGGTGGAGCCAGACACCACTTCTGCTCGTGCACATCAAATGTGCCTCTGAACGGCATGCACAGGCATATAAACAACCTCCTGTGAGGCACTTTTCACCCCAGTAAGCTTAGATCACAAATCCTGCTTGCCCATGCTGGAAGGTAGTGCTTCTGTGAAAACATGTGAAACCCATGGGCCAAGTTCAGCACTTGAATTCAACTCTATTCATTTCAATTCATGGTTGTCTGGTCAGCACTGTTGGCACCAGTCCTGTTTGGATTTGCTCACTTCAACCAATAATTGTCACAATAGGTTTAACTATAGTCAGTCAGAGGCTTCGTTAGGAGCCTTCTTATTAGACATGAACCCTTATTAGAGCCTTAGTTTTATAGGCATCTGCAGTCCTTAAATCATTCAGAAAAAAGACTATCTCTTAGTTTGTATCTGTTGAGTTCTGATTGACTCATGACAGCTTCCATTCATCAGAACACAACTTTTTTTTATCTTTCTTTCTATGTCTTTCCAGCATGTACTGCTAGATTCAGGCCTGCCCTCCAGTGGATGTATTTTCTGCACTTTGCTCTGTCTTAAATTTTGTGTAAGAAAAAGCATTACTGAAAAATGCCAAACAAAATCACACAGTACTACTGGAAAATCTGAACAGTTTTTGAGGAGATAAGTTTAGTGGGCCTTTGCTCTGCTCCTCTGAGCAAAAGATTTTGTGGTAACAAACATACTAGAAACAAATACAGGAAGTGGAAAGAAAAGATGGTTTTTGGGCATAAGCTAATTTACAGAAAACAGATCCAAAAGAAAAAGACTTAGACAAAGAGATAGGGCTACTATTGTGTTTTCAGTTTGAAATCAATCATGGCTTTATTGGCCATGGTGCTCAGAAGAGGAACATTATCTCAGTGTTGTGGTTTAAGCCCAGCTGTAAATCAGACCATGCAGTTTCTTTCTCACTCGCCTGCTTCCCCTCCCCCCACTCCCGGAGGGATGGGGAGGAGACTCAAAAGAATGTAACTCCCACGAGTTGAGGTAAGAACAGCCCAGTAACTAAGGTATAACACAAATCACTGCTGCTACCACCAGTAATAATCGATGGCTTGGCTTCATGAGTGAGTGGGAACGGCTTTAACCATGCTTACTACAAGCACGATGACCAAGGGCATGTGGGATATGCAAATCTGGTTGGAAAAGGGTGCTGGCAATCAGGGAGTATCCAATGGCCATTAGTGTTCAGACCAAAAGTTATCCCAGTATCCATAAGCAACCACTTAGGAGAGAGTAAGGACAAGTATTTATAGTACTCCCCTAAAGGTCTCCGAGCCTCCAACTTTTTTCATCTCAGGGATTTCCTGAGCCTCATGTGTTAAACCTCAACAAACTTGTTGAGGTTTAACAAAACTCAGTACATGTCCATTCTCTCCTTGAATCCATGTGATTTTTTTAACATTCCAGTTTCCTTTGGCAAGGGGCTCCAGACTTCTGCTACCACAGCATAAAAAACCTTCTCTCATGTTTTCTCCAAAGATTCACAATTTTTCTTTTATGTTCAAAAGAATAATAGGAACTTCCTGCCTTGGAATTTTCCTGACTCTTCTTTCTTTCCCTCTCTCATATTATTTTTTTTCTTTGTAATATACAAAAATCAAATTTCGTAGAAATCTCTTGAGTGGAAGAGGAGATAATTGGAGACTAATCAGAAGGTAAGAGAGAAAACATGGAGCTATGATATCTCTAAAAGAGAAATCCTTCAGTGGAAGACAACCAACCTCTCATAGAAAAAAGCAAAGAGAAAAATATGTTTATAATGATAGAATATTACTAGTGTCACATTAGACTGGTTTATATCGTGAGAGAAGGCAAATGAACAACTTCAAGAAAAGGTATTATATGACTAGCAATCCTTTACTTTTAAATCTGTTGCTTGCTGCAATCTGGAAACAAGGTTGTATCACATAGATCACAATTGTGAGCCCGACAGGATCAGAAGCGACAAATGGCCTGCACTGCAAGCACCCTCTGTATAGGGAAAAAAAATGTTGATCACTTTGCTAGTATGAGAAAGTTTGTCTCCAGTAGGTCTTTCCTTTGTATACAGTGGCAGAAGCAGTTCATCAGATACGACAGCTTGCTTGCTATCCAGGTGGAAAATGGATATCTTAATTGTTGTGCCAAAAAGGGATAAACATAGTGAACAAAGCTAGCTCCAAGCCACAGAACTGAGGGCACCAAGTACTTCCCCCCATGGTTCCTCTGTAATACTGTGTACTACAACACAGAGATACAAATTCTTATTTTCTGGACAGCAGGTAACTCATTTCTGTATTGATTTTTCCCCAATCTCAAGCCTTTTCAGAGTCTGCTAAAACATGCAATAGGATAGCACTGTACGAAAAGTAGAGTACAAAAATTAGCATAGCCCCTCTGCTGATGATGTTTCCTCTGCTAATAATGTTTCCTGTCTGGGTTAAAGAAACTGTCTCTGCCTCTGACAGTACCCCTCCATCCTCTGCTTGTGAGAAACTACAGTCACTTGTGCCTTCTCTCTGCAGGGGGAGAATTTCATCTCTCATTGACAAATACTTCCTCAGGAAAATGTTCTGTTCCTCAAATTTCCTGTGTATTAAATTTGACCTGGTAAAGGATGGTTATAAATAGAGGTAATTAGCCTGAAGTTCTAGAAACTGTGGCAGAAGCTAGCTGATTTTCCAGACAAATGTTTTCTTTTTCTAGTGCAAGTACACAGTGAAAACATAATAATTTGATGTCCAGAGCTCCAAATGTTACTTCCTAACACCTGTTTATGAGTGTTTAATATACAACAGTGAATTTACCCTAAGAATGAACAGTATTTGCTATTTGAAATGGAACTCATAAATGATCAGGATTGGGTTAACTACTATATTTTTTCATAAAGAAAAAAAGTTATATTCATTTGGAGATTGTAATTTTTTGTCTTTTTTAAACCTTAAAAGAGAGCAGTAAACAATTACTCCAGCTAGCATAAGCCCAGACATAGTGCTGGCTTCCCCGATTCATTAACACTCTCTTTCTTGCTCTCTGAATAAGACCAAGGCCACAGATACAGTGCAAACATTGGCTTGGAAATCATAGACCAGCTAGGATTTCTCATTGTATTACTGACCCAGTTGTTTAACTTCTCTACTCCAGTTTCCGCTTTTGGAAATGGGCTTTAATAGCATTAGTGTTATGTATATTGAGCAGGTCAGACAATCAGCTACTCTGTGTTAATTTGGCTCCACTAAATGTAATGGAGCCATAATAGTTTGCAACACCCAATGACATGTTTCTAGTCACTTACTCTCATATTCCTCAGTGTTGAGTGTTTTCTTACTTTCCTATTCACTTATGTTTTTATCCATAATGGATGATATCTATCCTTTAGTACCAATCTCAGCATACAATTTATGCCTTTGCATACCTCTTATGCACTTTTATCAGTTACCAAAGCTTTGGGTGAAGAAGTCTTTGGGAAGAAATTTCTCTAGGACATGGCTTATAATGCCTCACATACTAGAAAGGGTGCCTGCACCTGCATACAAAAGTGAAGTAGGACAGACTTGGAAAATCTGGGCTCTTTTGCAAGGCCGTTGATGCTGTATTGGTGACAGTGACTGACCTGAGCAACATGCTCAGCATCAGGTGGGATGCTTGCATATTAATACAGCTCTGTAGATTGCGTCTCTACTGTTCTCACCAATGGAATACCTAGGTAAATCTTAGCTGGATTCAGGATTGTTAACACTTAAACAGATGCCAGGATCCCAGTCCTGGCCAGCAGAGGCCACTAAGAGATTGCAGAAGAGCTGTTGTACAACAGCTTGATCAGCATGCTCACTGATGGAGAGATAGCATCTGGGCTATAGATTAGGACTTTCACCAAAAAGAAGGAATCTTCTGAAGATTCTCAAACTTTCCAAGATTTTTAAAATAATCCTGGGATGAATATTGCTTTTGCCACGGGTCTGCTCTCTGATTGGGCTGGTACTTGCCAGCAATGAGCTGGAGCAGGTGCAGAGGGAAAACTCTTTATAAAAAGGATATTCTTGTGCACAGGGCTAGGGAGTACTTTGTAACTGCACTGTTTGGTACAGTTAGCCAAAGGCACACGGTCAGCATGCTTTTGTCAGGGTTTAATGGTCAAGCTGAGATGTCACCTGTCATCACTTTTAGATGGATAGTAGTAAAAGCTTGGGTCTAGCCCATGAGGCCCAGCTGTCTGTGTCACAGGGATGCAGTGAAGTGGCTGAGGTGGGCTTTGAATCTGCTGAGTTTACTGTAATCTCATGTTCCTCTTGATGGGGATTTTGCGTTTGTGAGCAGCAGTGCTAGCTTACTCCAAAGTTGTCTTCTTTCCTCAAGTTCTTCTCAGCCACTTTGTGTTTTATAAAATCCAACTAATACCACCATGTCTTTCTCCAGTTCAAACAATTAATTATTCTGTGCCTAGCCTTATTCAGTTCTAGGGTACACATTGCAGCAAAGGGAGAAGCATTGGGTGAAAGAAACCAATTTTTTGCTTGGTAAACTGCTTCCACAGTACTGTGCAACCCTGTCAAGTCTTGAGCTTGTTTGCATGTTGCAGCTGGTCATGACAAGCTAAGAAAAGGCATCTGAAAATTCACTCAGTGCATGTCTTCAAGTGCAAAACTCTGTCACACAGCAGTTCTGCTTGCTCAGAGAGGTTTCTGGACACTAATGGCTTCAGCACTGACTCTGCTGTGAACAGGCTTTTCACTGACCTTTCTGGGGCTTTGAAGGCAGCACTCCCATGATTCAGGTCTTCATTTCAGAGCATCAGCGTTTTGCTGAAAACACACCCTAAGAAGAGTTGGTAGGAGCTCTTCAGAGGCAGCAGTTCAGTCAGGCTGTACATATTTTCCATTCTCAAAGAAAAGGCTAGGCACACTAAGCAGAAACTCAGCAGGAGCTGGGATGTGCAGCCTAGCATAGAGGCAAGAGGCTGTCATTGCTCCTTGGCAATAATTTGGCTTGAAGAAAGTGGCTTCTGACTGACTGAATTCCCAACCCGGCACCAGCCTGGCTGTGCCATTGCATGCTGTGCTTGTGCCGCCTTTGGCAGCCCACACTCCAAGTAGGAGACAGCTGGCAGGTGTTCCTGTGTCAGGATCCATTATGATGACGGGATGTCTAAGCAGGCAAAAATGCAAACAGCATTTGTCACAGTGTCATATGCATTGTTCCTGCTGCTACTCTGTAGGTCTGAATCTGATCTGTGTCCCATGCTGTGTCAAGCACAGACCACAGACATGAAGAATCTTCTGGTAAAGCTGTACTTTAAATATGCAGTTATGACAGAGCCCTGCAGCAGAAAGGAACAGAAAGTGGCAGTTTTTACCTCCCTCCTTTCCTTCTGTGGAGAGAAGGTGTAGCAGATGATGTATCCACTACTTCTTCAGAGTTTGTGTGTAAAGAAACTGGCTTTGTAGGGATGGTGTTGTTAGGTACAGTGCAGAATCATTGAATCATAGAATCATTTAGGTTGGAAAATACCCTTAAGATCATTGAGTCCAACCATTAACCTAACACTGCCAAGTCCATCACTAAACCACTTCCCTGAACAGCCTGTTCCAATGCTTGATAACCCTTTTTGTGAGGAAATTTTTCTGGATTTCCAACCTAAACCTTCCCCTGACGCAAATTAAAGCCTTTTCCTCCTGTTGTATCACTTATTATTTGGGAGAAGAGACCACCACCCATTTTGCTACAACCTCCTGTAGTTGTAGAGAGCAATAAGGTCCAGTTTATCAAGAAATGCTTTTGTTTTGTGACACTTCAAATGGAAAGTGTCAGCTAAACAAGATGTAGCCCTCCAAGAAATGTAACCATGAAAGTTTCTCCTTCCTGGTTTCACAGCTGATGGGGAGATGCCAGTTGGGACAGCAGTTCTGTAGTTTATGAATTATCTTTTTCCCACTGCTTGACACTTTTAATGTGTTTCACAAAGGTTGAGCACTTGAATTCCATAAAGAAGAGGTTTCTGTGACCTCAGTCAAGTCCTTTAAGCACTCAAAATACAGCAAGACTAAGCTATAAATTATTAGTAAGCTTCTTCTGGAAATTCACCACACACTGAAAGACAATTTTTACAGCCTAGTGTGTTTCAGTAGCCTGTACCAGCATGCTCTTTCATTCAGCAAAGTAGAAAAGGACTTAAAAGGTTATAGAGACATTTTTTTTCCCTAGGAATTCCTTGCTTGCTGTTCTCTAACTGACATAACTAAATTTATGAAATATTTTATCCTCCAAGTAATCTGTTGTGCTGGTTTTAGATGGAAGACATTGTATTATGGCAGGGGGGTTGGAACTACATGATCATAAGGTCCTTGCCAACCCTAACTGTTCTATGATTCTATGATTCTATTTTGTGCTCACAGATCCCGTTGAAGATGCGGTTGTTCAAAAAACAAAATGGAATAAATTAATGTTATAACAATGGCAATATTTAAACCAAACAGATTTAACAGGCTGTGCTTCTGAGATGAAAATATATAGTGCAGTAACAGAAGTTGTACTCAGCAAAGACTTATAAAAATAAATGGGATTTCCTGTGGCTCGTTGCAGTTCTCCGCTGATTCTGTTAGGTGTGAAATACAGTTTAATTTCAGCAAGATTTAATTTTCAAGCAAAAATTATTTTCCCTCAGTCCAGATCATAGATTCCCTACCAAATCTGGCCTGCATGCTGACATCAATGTTGGGATGCAAAGCCATCTTGTGACAGCATCCAGGGATCTGACCTGGGCAGACAGCTCCTAACTACCCTCCGATAGCTTGATTTCCTGCAGCCTGCCTTCCTGGATTAAAAGTTGTGCTCAGCAGGGGGCACCAGCTGCTTACGGGTCCGCGCAGGCTCCGAGATGATCCAAAGGTGTGATGATGCTTCTTGTGAAAATCTGAGTGGTACCCAGAGCAGGAAAGGGACAGCTCCAGTTCGCAGACCGACTCGGAAGTACTGGGAAATCGTGTCCTCACCGTAAAGCAAGTTAATTTTTGTCCTCCTTCTGCTGTCGTCATAGAATGCACTTTGTATTCTTTCACTTTCTCGTGCCTCACCACTGCAGTTACATAGTTTGTGAATCCAAAACACAGCTTTTCTCAGCGCTCTGCTTACCCAGATGTCCACTGCGCCTCTCAGTGTCAGAGCAGCGTGGAATTTGCTGACAGGAAGGCCACGGCTGAGCAAGCAGTGCTGGACCACACCACCCATTACCTCCTGTGGTGGATACTCTGCATCCTACTGCACTGCCCTCATATTAATGGCCTTGATGTAGAAAGAACAGGTGGATATGTGAAATAAATTGCTGTTTCTGGTTTTGTTATATTGCCAAAAGTACCAGCTGTTTAGTGCCTCTTTTCACTGCCCACAACATAAAAGCAGTGAGAAGACACGAACTAGGCAGACAGAAGGCACAGAATGGCAGAGTGAGCACAGTGGTGCAGAGACTTTAAAATCAAGAGTAATCCCAGCCTGGCCATATTCCTAACTAAAGCACTGGTCTTGCAGTCTTCTGCACATCATTATTTTTCACTTGAGAAGAAATCCCATTAGCTTTACCAGTCCAGACCAGGTTTATAGATAATATTATTTAGTCCTAGATCCATCTTGGTTTAGCTAGTCAATATCCCACAGCTAGGCCTGAGGTTGGTATTATTTTATGCCAATGGAATGATTCCCAAAACAAGATATACATACATAATTATTTTTATGACCATATTACACATCTCCAGCCAGAATAATATACCTGGCTGAACAACGTAACATGGACTCATTTGAGCTGCCCAGATCACATTTAATTTCCAGACAGAACCAGACAGAATGAAGGAGCCTCAGCTTTCCCTGGGGAAGTGCACTCTGGACTCAGTGGGATTGTTTGCCTGAGAACAGAGAGTAGGAGTAGATCCAAGGCTTTTGCCCTGTGATAGCAAAATCTTGATATGGCTTTGCTTGACAGGGTGAACAGTGTGTGGATGGAGAGTGTAAGCTCAGAGGACACTAAATAACAATTTCTTGTCGAGTGACAAGGAGTGCCAAAAGAGGCAACTGCTTTAATCAGGTCTTGGTACAGAAGTCATTCTGTTACCGCAAGGAGTAAGGTTTTATCCTTACGTAAGTGTTTTCTATTTTGCTGTGGATGCACAGAGAAAAGACATAGTGCCCCTGCTAGCATTAATGTGAGAATTTCACACTCATCACAAACCTTGAAGCCACAAGAAAGTTAAGTTAGAGAGTCATCTTCAGTAAAGCCTTTGATAGCTCATTGACATGCACTTCAATTGATATTTCAGATTAAGTCCTTTGCATATTTCCTATAGTTGAAAGAAAAAGCGTTGGCAGTGGTTTTTCATAGCTCCCCACCTTTAAAATGGGTTGCCTTAGTTACCATGGCCAGCTTGAGAGACAGCAAATTTAGTACTAATACATTTTCAAAGCCTTACAGTTTCTGTTAATATCCCTGTGTCATAATCAGCTACAACATATACTTTTACCAGTGTTAATAACCTACACGGGTGATATCTGTAAATCAGAGGTGAAGACTGTCACAGGCCAGAACAATAGCTGTGGGTCGTTACCTTGGTGACTGTCCTGTGTATATTGGGAGAAACAGGTTGTGAATTTTCTTGTAACTGAAAATGAGATTGTCTTCAAGTGGCTCAGGTATCTGGTGCTTGAGAGCAGTCTACCGCCATCAAGATCATACTTTCTCCTGTAGGAAACTGGTAGGTCTTAAGTTGTCCTCTTGGTTGGTAATTCAGTGTTTCCTGTGACAGTTATGAAAATTGCAGGAAACAATTATTCTTTAAAGGATCACTGCTATCCATCATAAACAGAGCTCTCAAAGGCTATTGATATGTCATGTTATCATGGGCACAATATTTGGTTTGAGAACAGCTCTCTGTGTTGCCTGTTGAGATAACAGTAATTTGTCACCTCTACTCCTCTTTTTCTTTTGTTTAACTTTAAAATTTTTAAGTAGTGTGAGGCAAAGTGTAAAGAAATTCTATGCTATTTGTGTAATTGTTTAAAGTTCCTAAAACCTCTTTAGCTCTAGAAAGGAACTGCTTTTTCACAAGGTGAAAGGTTGGCAGCAAAGGAACAAGCAGTGCCCAAGAGAGTGTAGCTGTTTCTGAGCTTGGGGTCTTGGGGGGCAGTGCGGGATGAGACAGAGTTCTGCTTTCATGGAAGCATCTCCTTGAGGAAACAGCAGCTGTGGGCTGTGCTGCAGTACTGAAAGTGCCCTGTTGTATTTGTTCAGAGGGAGGTCTCTTATTCTTTCATCTGAACTTAGGGTTTTGTGATCAGATGAGTGAAGAATAAGAAAAAAAGAAACAAACAAAACCAGTGTATGAAATTACCCAGTATGTATTTCACTGCAGCCCCTCTGTTTTCCCTGCTTTATAGTTTGCCAGTTGCTGGTGCTTCTAAAATGCATAGCTCTCCAAGTCTGAGCTATCTCAAACTCTTTTAGAGTAGTAATTTGAAGGAGGAAAACACTGGATCACCTTTTATTATAGCTTCTCCTGGTAGCAGAAGTAACCTTTTAAGCTTCAAATCACTAAAAAAGCCTCCCTTTTTTTCAGAAGCTCCTGCTTTTCGGAAGGGTCAGACCTTGGGGCTGAGGTTATCCATGTGAAGTTTCACCCCCTGGCTGAGATGTCACACTGAAAATGTTTTACAAAGCTTTAAATGGCAGCGAGCTAAAACAACAAGTCAGCCTCAGCCTCAGTCTGTGATCACAGTTAGAACAAAACCACGTGTGTTTTTGCCTGGAAACAAATCTTCTGATGTGCATAATGGTGCAAAATAACCATTTGCATGGGGGTTTTATGTATGATATCAAGAAGGCAGCTACTCTAGTCCTTAGATCCACCAGCTTCTGGTCTTTCTTTACAGCTTTACAAACAGCAATGCCCTTTGGGGCCAGCCTGTCAGTCCTCTTGCTGTCAGTGGCTATAGGAGTTGCTGTTTAGGGAGGAGGCCCTGTCCGTCCTGCGGTCCTTTCCCCACAGCCTCCCCCAGCACCCATAACTGGTGTATCTGTGATGTTAGGGAGGACATGTATGGGCCTTGTTGTTTGAGAATGTATCCAATCCCATTTGGACCTGTCTGCCTTGCAGCCTCCTCCAAGTTCTACAGGTTTACTGGCCACTGTGTAAAGATGCACTTTCTTAAGTGTGTTTTATAATGACTTGTTTTGCAACACCCACAGAAACAAGAGCATATTCATCCTCATTTAACAGAAGGGAAAGATTTGGGGGATTGTTTCCAAAAATGCCCGTTAATAGTAGATCTCTCATGCATGAGTTTGTCTAATGCAAGGTATTTAAGGCTTGATTTTTTTCAGATGCCTGAACTAATTTCTATTCCTGATAAGTCATGTGAAATGATTGACATACAAATGAGGATCAGTGGTGGTGGTGTTTGATTTATTGACTGACCCATAATTAAATATCAATTTCATGGCAAAATGGAGGCCAAACCCAGTTCTCCCAGTCCTGGTCAGCTTCCTTTTTTTTTTTTTTTTTCC
>NDXB01000509.1:12273-92817 GCA_002631895.1 Agapornis roseicollis | reverse complement strand
CCCCCCCCCCATCACCATCCAAATCAAAAGAGGAGAGAAAATTACTCTTATTCTTCCATGCAGCAAGGGCGGGTGGGTTGCTCTGGGCTGCACGGCTGTTCAGAACCAAAAGGCTGTTTATACCTCATATCCTGCTATATTAAGCAGCAAGCAGGATGCGGTTAGGTCCTCTGAAAGAACTGGACCATAGCAATGTATGGAGCAATCCGGGCCCCTCTAGGGTCAGTCTCCTGTTCAGCGGTGGCTGACCCCGTATCTTGCAGCAGAGCTGTCCCTGGCAGGCGGGAGAGACGCCTTTCCAGCAGCAGCCCATCAGGCGGTCCCCGCCTTGCCGTGCCGCGCCTGTGATGGGTTTCCCACTCTCACCGCTCTCCCTGTTGGATGCTGTGACCAACCCCTCACCAGCAGGATGCTGCTGCTTAAGGGCGGTGCCGCGGGACCCTCGCGGCACCTCCTGCCCCTCCTTTGTGCACCCCCGCCGCGCGCTCGCTGGGGGGCGTCATAGCGCGGCTTGCCAAGCAGGTGCTTCGCGCGCACTCGCTGGGGGGCGCCATAGCGCGGCTTGCCAAGCAGGTGCTTCGCGCGCACTCGCTGGGGGGCGCCATAGCTCGCGGGGCGGGGCGGGGCGGGGCGGGGCGGGGGCTTGGCGCTGGTGGCCGGGCCGGGCGGGTGCCCCGTGGCGGGGTCGCGCATCCCCGCCGGGCGGGGGCAGCGCACTCGGCAGGGGTGACCCCACGGAGCAGCGGGCTCTGTGCTCGCACCATGCATCCCACCGCTGCCTCCCGCCCCGCTGCCCGGCGGTCGGGCTCCCTGCCGCGGCTGCTGCTCTCGTCCGCCGCACGGACGTTGCTGTGGCTCGGTCCCGTCTACCTGGCGGGGTACCTGGGGCTGAGCGGCAGCTGGGTGTTGCTGGGGCTGGCGCTGTGGCTCTGCTGGGAACACAACCGGCGGTGGAAGCGAGACCGGCTGGCTGCCGCCTTCGCGCTGCTGGAGGACGAGCGGGAGGCGGTGTGCCGGGGCTTGGCCGCCACGCACCTGCCCGCCTGGGTGAGTGGGGACTCAAGCGGCGGGAGCCCCGGCAGCGGGCACGCTGCGAGGTGTGCGTCGGGCGGCTCCGGGCTGCGCAGCCGGGCATTGTGGGGAGGGGTGCTCCGTAGCGAGCAGCCGAAGGGCAAAGAACAGAAGTAGCAGCGGTGCCTTGGACCGAGCAGTAACTGATTTTGAGGTCTTGCTCAGTAAAGTGAATGCTAAACTGGAAGCTGTTTTAGTCGAGGAGATGCACATGTTGCTGTAACCATGCTTGTAGAAGAGACTGCATCTCTGGAGAAATCTTCTTTCAAACATGTACTGTTGCATTGCAGGTATTTTGGTGTAGATGTTACTTACTTTAGACGTTCTCATCCAGAAGGTTTTCTCCCCTTCTCTTTAGTGTCATTGGAAAGAGAGAAAAATCTATAAACATAGTGTTCTCTGCCTCCAGAAACAATATTTAGAGCCATCTCTTCGTGGTACGGAGAGCCAACCCCTGTTTGTTCTTCACATATTTTCCTAGCTACTCTAGGTTTTAAAGTGAAGAAACTCAAAAAACTAGCAGCAGGTTTTATTCTATGTCTTTGGTTATTTGTTGGGTAGCCTTGGTTGGATAATGGAAAAGGATGAGGATTGGTTTTTTTCCTCCTTCATAGTCATTTGCTTAGCATTTAAAACATGTCAGGGACTGGTAGGGAAATGCCTCTCTTGTAAGAAAGAATATCAAAGAGCTCTATTTGTAAGGAGTGTTGCGTTGAGACATTTATAGTCAGCAAACTGTTTTATATAGCCTACAGCACTTGGCTTTTCTTAATAGTATGGGAAATGAAAGCAGTTGGTGCTTCTGAGAAGCGAGACCAGGGTCTCCTAGCAGAGCTGGTGCAGCTCCCTGCACATGTTCCTTCCCGCTGGGCACAGAAGCCTGTGTCTGAATGAAGTTTCTGCTCGTTTGTATTGACAGAGCATTTAACACAACCCTGAGCATTAAAGAGTGTGGCGGTGTCAGTTCTTGCCCTGATCCTGTAAGAACAGTGTTGTATTTTATCCTCAAGTGCCCTCAATCCTGCTAATGAGAAACTGAGTTTCTTAGTTGAAAAATCAGCATCACCCCCCACAGCACCCTCTCCCTCTCCCTCTCTCTCTCTCTCTCTCTCTCTCTCCCTCCCTCCCTCCCTCCCTTCCTCCCTCCCTCTCTCCCTCCCTCTCTCCCTCTCCCTCCAGAGTTCTTGGGTCTTGTGGCCGGAAGTGTCAAGCTTTACTAGTGTGTGGGCAGGTGGTCGATGGAAAGGGTCGTTGACTCAGCATTCAGGAGGTAGCACCATGAGCACTGTGTCTCCTAGGAAGGGTTTTGACAGATGGAGACTCACAGCGGAGCCTGTTCCGATGATCAGGGTCTGGAGCATCTGAAATATGAATAGAGGCTGATAGAGCTGGGGCTGTTCAGCACCCTTCAGGAGAAAGGAAGGCTTAAGGGGGATCTCAGCGCTGTCTCCAATGGCCTAGCACATACTCATAGAGATGGTGTGGTCAGACTGTCTTCAGAGGCCGCACTCCTGACTTGTGAATCCTTGGAGTTGGCTGCTGGAGGGCAGGATGTAGGATCTAGGGATACAGGGGCTGCAACTGTGTGCTTTTAGTCTTAACATTTATCCATATTGCCACTTCTCCTCCTTTTGTATGGTGGTAACTTTTATTCTCCATCAGTGGTCCTTGCTTCCACACCACATCTGTGCTCGATATTTTTTTGAACTCCTCAGTTTTAAATTTTCTTCTGTCCCCTTCTTTGATTTGATCATCTTCTTCTACCCTGGGCCTGTCTTGGGGACTGATTCTCACCTCCTGTGTGTTCATTCTCTGTGGTGTCATCTTTTTTTTATCTTTAATTTTTGCCTTTCAGTGTTCATGAACCTTCAATTGAAACAGCTCTAAAAATGTCCCTTGTGTTCTTCTCTCCTGACATGCAGGGGTGGGAGTAGGAATGCAGTTCAGGCTCAGGAAAGCAAGGGTTGGATGTGCAGTGTTGTAATCCTAGAAAAGGTTCTGGAGTTGTGAAGCAATGGCAGTGTCTTAGGGGACTGGTAAATAGTTGTCTGCTTATGTGCCCTGTGGTAAAATGAGGAGGATCCATCCAGTGAAGAGCTGAGACCAATCACTGGTTGTACTGCTTGGTTAAAAGCCATTCTCCCTTAGAGCAGTGCAGTGGCTCCTTCAGAAGTGACTCGGGTTCTGCTCAGTCCTGGTATCAGCTGTTAGGAGATGCATTCACGTTGCACCCTTTCCTTCAGAGGGGGCGCGGGGAGGGTTTCCCTCATCTACTCAACCATCTGTTTCGGGGAGCTTGCACGGTTCTTTTGCAGCACCGGTTTCTTGGCTGAAACCAGCCAGTGAGTTTGGAATAGAGGCATTCGTGTGCTAGACATCTTACGTGGGCAGGCTGTGCTTCCTCAGGAGACCAGGCTGAAAATCTGCTCATGTTGAGCAGAGCCAGGTCTGTGTCTTGGAGAGGTGACCTCAGCCTGTGCTGCCTTTAGCAGGACTTCTGTAAAACCACCCAGTGCCTGGTACAGAAGTAGCTGGGTTTCCACCTTCATTCTGGCTCCTTCATTCTGGTGGTGGTGATTTCTCCATGTTGCTCCTGCAGCTTTTAACAGGTTGCAGGTGAGAATGTCCGAGAATGCCGGATTTCTTCCTGATGTTAAACTCCTTTTACCAGGATGAACTGATGTTACTGGGTACAGAGCAGTCCTTTTAAAACTTTGCCAGTTAACTCCTCCTTTGACCAAAAGGTTTGTTTAGGCTTTTGTTTTTGCCCCCGCACAGGGAGCTAAAAACCCCATATGTGTGTCCCAAAAAAACCCCAACAAAACAAAACCCCAACCAACCCGAAAACCCAAGCAAACGAAACAGCAGCAGAATCCCAAACAAAAACCTAAGCAAACACATACACACACCCCCATGGAGAGATTCCTGTGTTGAGGACAATGGCACTGTTGTGTCAGACGTGGGTTTTGGTGTTGCTATAATTGTTGGTGTGCCCTGCTCCAGGGCAAGGTGGAGCCATGCAGAAACTTACACATTTTCTTTACTTGATGGTAATTGGCCCTTACCTGGTGTTTTTGATCTTCAAAGCTCTTTTCAAACGCAAAGTAATTTTTGCATCATTCCAAAGATATTGGCAAGAAGTAGGCTTGCTTTTGTAAGTGGGGAAAACTGATTTTGATAGTGTGACTTGCCCAAGGCTTCTGGGATTGTGTTAACTTTGGCAGCTCTTTGTGGCTGGTTCTGGGCTTAATAGGAAGTGTTTTGAGCTTCTCTTACCTGTGCTGTACTGATGGCAAACTTGAGGACAAGACTTTGCTGCTAGGGCTCTCACCAGGGTCAGAAGTGAGTCTGAAGTCCAGAGCATGTGGTTAAAACACAGAACTGCAGATGGGTTGGTTGGTTTTCTTTTTTTTTGGGGGGGAGGGTGTGCCCCAAAACGTGTTAGGGTAGAGGAGGTTCTTGGAGTAAACTGTTGGGATAAGAACAGAGCTTGGTAGTTTCAGTGGGCCAAACTAGAGCAGAACTCTAATTCTAATAGTGGAACATGCACATAGTAAGAATACCCTGTGGGTGAGAAAGGCTTTGCTCAGAGCTTATGTCTTAATAGACAGTGGATAATACAGATGTAACACTTGGATACTGAGCTCTGCTTCTGAAGAACTGCTCAGCGGACCTTTGGTATTGGGAACCCATGTGGTGGTGTCTACTAATAGACAGAAAGCTGGGTTTCACCAGAAACCTGTAGTTGGCTGATTTGTGGTGTTTGTCTCTATGAGAGCCCTGTTGTGTTAGCCAAGGAGCTCCTGGTGGTCTTTGGTACCCTAGGGCTACAGTGATGTTACTCCTTCCATCTGTCAAAGGAAACTGAGGCATAGGGTGCCAGGATAGGAGCTGTGTTGCAAACACATGCATGAGCCAGTGTCAGGTGGGATGGAAGTGTACCACAAATGGCTGCTAATCCTATCACAGCAATCTGAGGTGTGACACAGGGATATGTGATTCATTGTGGTTGCGTTTGGAGTTTGCCGTGGGGTGTCTGGTTTGACCAGTGTCTGTGGCCCAAAGAGTGATTTCAATTTCCTTTTTCTCAAGGTGGGCCTAGCTGCTGCCTCCTCATGGTTTTTGCCTGTTTCCTGATGCTTCTGAGTGCAGCTCCAGGTCTCTTAAGCCACTAATTTGCTTCTTGGTTGCCTCTTGCAGTTGCATCTCTAGAAGCTTTGGCTTTAGTGAATAATTCCAGCCATCTTTTGTGGTTTATGTTGTACTACATTTCTCCCCTTATCATTGGTGGATCTCACGTCTGGGCTGTGACTTTCTCACTGGGATGTGGTGAGAAAGTCATAGCTTAACTAACTTTTGCCCTGAGTTCTGCTCTATCCTTCCTTTTGGGTCACATCTCTCTCCTTGCTGCAAGGTCTTTTGAAGGACAGCTTGCAGTGCAACTTCCGTAATTTCTCTACTCTGCCTGTGACTGATCCAGAGCTGTGGTACAAATACTATGGAACACTGGCACTTGGCAGTTATGTGGGAACTGGGGACCAGCTGCCTTCAGGCTAGCCAGGATTTATGTGTCCTGGCAGGGGACTGTTTGGTGTAAGATGAAAGGCTGGCAGGTGAAGTGGAGATCCCCAATTCACACAATATGCCTTACTGTAAAATGCCAGCAGTGTTTTTTTCAGTATTGATTGTCCCTCCTGGTGCTGTATTCTCACTTTATCATGCAAATGGAGCTGGGTAGGCTGACATTTCAGTGGACTTGCATTGTCTTATTTAATGGAAAAGTTGCTATTTAGAGCATCAAAAGAAATGCTTGTAAAGAATATGGTAATATCATTTTTTTTAATGCAATAATTGAAGATAATTTGAAGCTTTATTTGAGCAGGGGAAATGGGCTCTGAAATCACACATGAAACTGGAATAAAAGGCAAGCTACTGCCCGTTCCATCAGAACATCTTTGAGCACCTGTCTGAAAGCTGCAGAGTTAAACAGCAAGCCTTTGACTGAAGAGTTCACAATTCTTGTACAAGGGAGTAATGTATTGTCCTAACCAAATACTGTTATCAAACTAGATGATAGTTGAAGGAGCCCCTCTATATTTGGATGCTCTTGTGGAGCTGAGCAGAGCTTGAATGTCCCCTGCTGCACTGTCCTTCCTTGCTGCGATAACTTGGTACCAGCTCATAGCGCTGGCTGAAAATACTGCATCCATAAGACTTTAATGTGTGATTGTAGTAAGGTGATTGTGGCTCTTCACTTGGCAGCTTCTTAATGAGGTCTGAGAGATCAGTTAGCTACTTGTGAGTGGCCTCATATCTGACTGTCCTGATGGTGATTAAACAAGTCATCACTTCAAGGAACTTGGAGGATGTTGTAATGGACACATATGCTTCTTGTTGGTATTCAATGCGTCCCACTTGAAAACATGATGCGTAAGTGACTACTTCATTTTTATCTGTCCTTAGTCTCTTAAAAAGTTCTGAGATGTGAAAACACTGGAGTGTTACACATGATAGTGTATGCTAATAGGCTTGAATTCTTACAGTACTTCTTTTGCCTGAAGCCACTGGCACTATGTTAACATTGGTGGAGAAATGCTGCCACAACCAATGACCTGAGTTCCCCAAGCAGGTTCTTATTTTCCAAAGCACAGTGTCCTGGTTGAAGTGAGCCAGTACAGGAAACAGGACCCACACAGCTCATGATCTTGAAGGGAAGCAGGTTCTTATGGCTTCCCAAGGCATGACCAAGAGAAGGATGAGAAATCTAATGATGCTGTACGCCATGAACAGGATATGATACTTGCTTTAATTATACAGATGTGCCCAGAGGCATGCTGGTGTATCAGTGCACGTGTGCTCTTTTGCCTTTTACTGTTTTTCAAGGTAGTAAATGATGAAGGATGTATGTATGAGGGCAGAGGGGTCTCGACTTACTCTGAAGCTTGTTCATGCTCTGTGGTATGTTTCACATGTGCTGCAGTATGCAGAAACAGATAGCACGTGGCATTCACTGTTTCGTTTAATTTTTTTTCTTTGCATCCAGGTTCACTTCCCTGATGTTGAACGAGTGGAGTGGCTGAACAAGGTGAGGAGCTGTCTGCTCTGAGCTGCATCATAGCACAGACCGTGTGGGCCAGGTGTGAGAAAGTTATCAAGTCACTACTGTACAGTTCAGTCATACGAGTGTCTGTACTTAAGTCTTCAAGCCAACTCTAGTATAGAGTTGCCACTGAGGTTTTGGTGAGAGCCAAATGTGTGCCGGGTTGGTGTTACAGGTTTGATGAATTTGACCACAACACTTCATTCTGAGATTAGAAAAATAAAAGCAAGCAAGAGTGTGTGTGTATATATGTATGTATATACACCTGTCTGTATGCATATGTGTGGCAATAGCATTATTTTAGCAAAACCAGCTGCATTTCCTCTTACCAGAGAGGTCCCCAGCAGGCTCTGAGGCTGGCGCTCCTATAAGCAGATTTAGTCAGGCTCTGACCAGAACTGGACTCTGGAATTCAAAGCAAAACAGTTGAACTTGCAAATTAGCACCCAGTAACTATCCTGGTTTTCTTTTTAGCAAACTTTCTTCTTCATGAAAAGCTCATTTTGCTCCTTTTTAAATAAACCTGACCCTAGGGAACTTTGTGACACTTTAGCGCAATTATGAACTATTGTGCTGTGGCAACTTTCACCCTGGGCTTTGCTGGCTCAGCTCCTGAGGTTAGAAGCAGCCAATAGACTATAGTCTACGTAATAGTCTGTAGTGCTGAAAACTTGACCTTCAGTTCCTAAAACAAATTCCTTTGCTGAGGAGTTGAGATGGATCCTTCCATAAGGATGACTTAACTGCACAAATGTGACTTGGTAAAAGGACAGACGTTAATAGCCAGGTGCTCTGTAATGTTTGTGTCTGTTTCTTAACAAAAGATGTCTTGTATAAAGAATTTTCAGTGTTTCCCCTTTTGCTGTTCTTTAGGTCCTTGTACAGGCTTGGCCGTACTTTGGGACAATCCTGGAAAAAACATTTAAAGAAATTGTTGAACCAAAAATCAGAGCAAAGAATGTACACCTGAAAACATGCACCTTTACCAAGATCCACTTTGGCGAGAAGGTAGTGTAAATCCTTTGCAACATTTGCAGGTCAGTCTTTTCTGAAAAGCTCGGATGCAAGGGGAGTCTGATGTTCAGCTCTTTAATAGCCCCGTGGGTTTAATAAAATGGTATTGGTACAACACTGATGCCTCTTTTGTTCCCTCTTCATGTTGACTTGAGTGTCTTCACCATGAAGGAAGAATTGTATAGGAGACACACACATTCCTTCTCATCAGCTGTCAGTATCATGGGATTGAAGATGGAAAAAGGGGCACGTATCCACATTTATTTTTGTAATACCCTTGCAACAAGAGTTTTTAGTGCTCCCTAAAGCTTGCAGCTTGGACTCCTTGCAACCAGCCTTGGATTTGAGGCCTGCGAAAGCTGCTCACACTGCCTCTTTAAGGGAAAAACTAGTATAATTTACTTGTACTGCACATGCAGTTGTGCAAAGTCTTTAATGAATGCTTCTGTAATCAAATTGATTGAAGTTAGTAGGACTTTTCACTTAGGCTTAACTTCAAAGATATTAACTATGTCATATCTTGTTTGTCTTTATTTCAGTGTCCTCGAATCAATGGAATAAAAGCCTACACCAAAGAAATCGACAGAAGACAAGTTACCCTAGACCTGCAGATATGGTAACATTTTATCATCGATTATGTAGGTGGTTCTTAACTCACTGCCCATTTGACACCGGCATGTGAGTTGTCATGCTGGACTGAACATGTGGGCCACTAAGATCAGTGTGAAGTGCAGAGGTCCTTATTTTATATTGAACTAGAATGATACAAAATAATCTGTCCCCAGCTGGATGTCCTCAGTATTTAGAGAAGTGAGATTTTGTGCAGCAGCCTTTAAGTCAGAAAGCAGTGTCACCTGCACAGGTCTAGGTGTTACCTGTTCTGGCCCATCACTGCTGCCATGGGTATAGGAATGTTCCCCTTGGCTTTGCCATTCATGGTAGTAAGAACCCAAATTTTGGGATTGCATTTTCTGCTCTTGGGCATGGAGGCACTTGGTCTCTCTTGTCCCACTCTGATTCCTGTTCAGTGCAACCTCTCCACTTCTTCCAGAACTACTCATGCTATTTATTTTTCAGTTCCTTCCCCTAGATTAATCCTCTTGTTTTAATCACCGTTTGTTCCATGTGCCACCCTGCACATCTGCTTTTTTGATTACAGCTGTTCTCTGAGCAGAAAACTGCCTCTAGCTCTATTAGCAACAACAAAATTAGATAAAACATTTCATATCTCCCAGGCTGTTTTGAATGAGCTTGTGTGTTTTTTTAACAACAGAGGCAATGTAGAGCTAAACTTTCTCCTGGCTTAGCCTGGAGAATGGAATTACTGGGGGAATTGCCACCTGCATGCTACTGTAGCTCTGTAAGTTTAGCAGCTTGAGCTGCCTAATTTAAATTGCTTTTCTTCATGGTAGTGCCAGAAAAAGGCAGTTGTGAAACTGTAGAGTATCTTGGCAACAGCACAGAACTGCTCAGAACTGTGCCTGCTGCTTAATGTGGCAATGGCATGGCAGCATCCCCGGCCCTGGCAGAGCACAATCACTCCCTACAAGATGACATGCTTGATTTTTCATCCAGAACATGTTGTACTTCAGTGCTGTCAGTGAAGTGCTCTTTGTAATAGCCAGACCAGTTTAGGAGCATTTGGCAAATCATTTCTGCTTTCCACGTTGACATCGAGGGATTTGATGCGTTCAAGGCTCTGCAGGAGGTTGCTGCTGCTCACTGTTAAACTATTTCTCCAGGCTGCTTCTCCCACATACTCATTTTCACTGTCTTTTAACAATCCTCTGCAGAGGGATTCCCACACCTCCTCAATCCTGTTCCTCTGGCAGACCCATCAGCATCTCCAAATGGCCAGACACCTCCTGTTCCTCATCCTGATGATAACTTAACCTGAACTGTCATCTGATAACCCAAGTATTCTCAGTATTCTCACGGGAGTGTTCAGACTACCTTGTCTCCCTGATGGGCTCTGTTAAAGACCCAGTTTCTCTTACATTAATAGATTAAGATCAGCAACTAAGCTGGCAGTTGTGAAATGTACAGTGTCCACAGGAGGTAGTGTAGTCCACAAATGGAGAGAAGCAGATCTGTGAGCATATGAGTGGTGGTGTTTCCTGCCTTTTTCTGGATTGCCAAAGGAACTTTTTTTTTCCTTTTTTTTTTTTTTTCTTTAATCAAAGTAATGGACAATTTTCACTTTTCTGGAGTGGGAATAATGAGGCAAATCTCCATGACAAAATAGNGGGTTTTTCCTCCTTTTTTCTCGCTTCCCAAAGGCCCTTTTTTTTTCCTTTTTTTTTTTTTTTCTTTAATCAAAGTAATGGACAATTTTCACTTTTCTGGAGTGGGAATAATGAGGCAAATCTCCATGACAAAATAGGCTCTCTTAGCCTCTCCCTGCTGGGAGAAGAGCTGCTTAGAGGAGATGGACTTGAACTGCCTGATATGACTCTGCTGCCCTTTGCACTACCTGTCTTGCCTCTCTACCAGCATACTTGCTGCATACTGGTGATGTTTAAATGGCGGGATCTGTCCAAAGAGCTGCAGCCTGGCATCACAGTGCTGGAGAAGAGAGCAATGTGCGCGTGTGTGAGTGTGGTATGATTTGCAAGCCTGAGACCACAGTGACTGACTTTCCTCTCTGGGGTTAGGCTTTGGAGAAATGTGGCTATGTTGCAGTGGATGTTAAAGGATTAACATGTCTCCATGTTATAAACATGACTCCTCTATCTTGGTGCTTGCTAGCTGTAATTTTCTGTGAGTTCCCCCACTGGTGAACCCATGGGAGCTGGCCTCTTGGCTGCTTGGCTGGCTCACCACTGAGCAGGGCAGCTGCAGCAGGGAAGGCTGAGCAGTTACTTCACACAGGGTGCTGTTATCCTTGTGGACAGTCCTGCCTTAGCAGCTCTGCTCCACTCCAGTGCCAAGTTACCCTTTGTGTTAGGCAGTGTCTTGCATCCAGAAATTTCAGTGTGCTCTGTAGATGCGTCTTGCTTTCAGTTTCACAATCCTTCTTATGCTGGGAGCTCCAGAGCTGGACACAGTAGCGCAGGTGGGGACTCATGAGAGCAGAGTAGAGGAGCAAGATCACCTCCTTCGACCTGCTGGTCACCCTCCTTTTGATGCAGCCCAGGATATGGTTGGCTTTCTGGGCTGCAAGCATACACTGTGAGTTATGTTGAGCTTCTCATCGACCACCACCCCCAAGTCCTTCTCCTCAGGGCTGCTCTCAGTCCAGTCTCCACCCAGCTTATATTTGTGATTGGGGTTGCCCTGACCCACATGCAGGATTTGCACTTGGCCTTGTTGAACTTCATGAGGTTCACATAGGTGAACATGATGTGGTGCTGAATGCTATGGTTCAGGGTTGTGCTGTGTGAAGAAGCACTTCCTCTGTGTCAAATTTGTGGTGTGATGTCACAGATTACATCCTTTATGTGGGAACTGTGGAAAATAGCACATGGAGATCCTTTACTTTTATGGGCAGTAGCTGTCAGCAGAGCCAGTGATGCAGTAGATCTGGTATGGCATGGAGCGGAACTTGAGAAGCTGCTTTAATTAAATCTCTTAACAACAGATTGCATGTCTGCAGCATCAGAGCACTGGAAATGGTTCTGTAGAGCACTGCCTCATTACGGTATTTGCTGCCCCACATGAAAGGACTATACTTGAGTTTTTGCCAGGAGAACCAAGGCACAGAGGTGATTACTTGAAAGGCACAAAGGCCTTTTGGCAAAGGCAAGGAAGGAGGCTGTAAGTCTTTCAGTCTTTTGCTTGGTCCCTGAGATGATGCACACAATTGGTGGAATTAAGTTGTGTAAATTTTGTCACAGCTTACAGGACTGAACTAGGTTATCCTCTGGTCTTTTTGTGCACAGTTTGTCATTTATCTGTCTGAACGTCCTGGTGACTGTATTCTGTGCATGTATCTGCTTTCCAACAGATATACCCAATCTACAGCTTTCATATGACACATAAGAAAGAATCAGGGTTCTTGCAGTGGCTAAATGAAATATGAGATCCCTGACAGACTGGGATTTGAAATCCCCAGACCTGAAATATGAGATCCCAGCTGGAAATAAACTGGCAATACTCTGGGGTCTCTAAACAATTTGCCCTAGATCCAAATTATGACTCTGTCCCCTGAGCACAGGGGGCTGACAGTTGCATTTTCCAAATGAGTTAATGTTGAAGTGTTCCAGAAATGGTCTCCAAAACTGTGTTTTTTCAAGTGGGAACTTTTCAAGTGCACCCACTTGATCTCCTACAGCTGCTTTTCTTCCCACTAATTCTGCAATTGCCTGAGCTACTGTGTAGCCCTGTAATCATTGGCTACAATAATAAGTTTCAAAGTATTTGAAGGCACTGTTACCTCCCCGAAGAATATATTTCAATCCATAGAATCATAAAACAGTTAGGGTTGGAAAGGACCTAAAGATCATCTAGTTTTCAGAAGAACTGTTTCACGTTTTCATTTCCAGGCTCTTCTGTGGCATTTACAGTACATAAGAAGTCATAGAAGAATGGTGGAAAAATATGTATAAAAATACATAGGCATTGCAATTTACTCTTAGAAGAGACTCTGGACTTTCTATGGACAGGTTTTAGAATGGAAAACAGTTTCTGTCACCTAGTGCAGAACTGGAGACAGCAATCAAAAGAAGCACAGAAATTAAAGAGCTTTGGTGGCGTTTGGGTTAACTAAGTTTGTAGGATCTTACAGGAGCTAAACACCATTTGGAAACTTGTCAGTCTTGAGCAAAAAGGGAACACTTGCCCTCAGGAGTCTGACTTGATAGGCAAAGGGAAAAGGCAGAGGTGGTCTGTTTTTTCTTGATACTTGGCCACACTTTCTTGTCTCTCTTATTTGTCTAATACTGTTTGCTCATTTACCCAAGTCCAAGTCAGGCAGACTAAGCAATAGTGTCTGCTTTACAAAGCACTTGAGAAGGATGGACCAGACCACACTTTCTGCGTATGGGCTGATGAGAAGATAGGGTTTGGGTGGAGTTATCTTACAGAGGGAGGAATTGCACATGCCTTTTCAAAAGGGACACATAGATACCCAGGTTAATCAAACTTGTCAGCATGTGGTCTTGTAGTATCCGTGCTTTCACCCATTGTATCATAAACACTGGGCCTAGCTTTTCCACCCAAGTACAGAACAGATACTTATACAAGCTTCTCCAGTTCACATCCATGGCACAGACATGCTTATCTGCATTACCTTGTGCAACAGATGGTATAGGAGAGACATGGGTAGCTCTTCCACCCTTCACAGGTGAGTAAAGTATGGTCCTCTTGATGGTGGCAGAGGGGCTCAGCCCTGCACGTTTTTGAGTGTCAAGGCTTGAGTTTGGCCCAGGCATGCTCTGTCTGGGGGAGAAGAGCAGAGAGCACAGCAAAGTTATTGCTGAGCAGAGGTGGCAGGTGAAGGCAGAGCAGCCTGGACTGGAAATGAGGAGCAAAACTAGTGAACAAAGCATGCATCCTTTTCACTGAGCACTCTGGTGTGGGGTGATGCCTGTATGAAGCAGACTTAAGGATAATGGAAGGCTCAGGCTCTGATAAAAGAGGTAAAGACTTCTCAGACATCTTAAAACACAATTGCATGTATTGTAGTGTTACTGGAGCAAAGAAACATCTAGGACTGGATGGGAAGAGGCTTTGAGCCTGTGGAAAGCAATAAAGGTTGTAAAATGAAACACCTGGCTATTATTTATTGTGTTGGACACAGGCAATGGCTGCATTAAATCCTCTTGGATTAATTACTGCAAATTGAAGAACTCATTTTGGCTTCTCATTTAGACATCTCTTGTGACAAAACTCTATTAGCACCCAGTGTAATGGGCTGTAAGATAATGTCAAAATTGTAGGAACTAATAAACATAAAAATAAGCTTAATTACGTGACTAGCTCATAGGGAAGATTGTGTTAACTTTGGCATGGCCTGTGAGGTTGGTTATTGAAGAAATGAGAGTGTTCTAACATTAAAGGCTTTAATTTGTGTGTCATGAGCTTTTAAAATTCTGTTAAGTGACTACTGTAAACAAATACTTGAGAACCTTGCTTGCAAAAATGGAGACAAATTCACCAGGTTATTCATTCCTGACATTTTTCTGGGGGAGAGGTAATATGTCTGTGTGCAAATTACAGGGTGAATTCTTGGCAACTACAGCACTATTTTCCCGTATACATGTGGTCAGAGATAAATCTTGTCCTTTGATTATGGGCTGAAATTACGCATGCAAGTGACAAGCACAGCGCATTCACTGTGCTGCAGTACCTTTACACCCTGCTTTACCTGCAGGGTGTTTTTGTGTCTGCATCCAGAAGGAGCTATTTCTCAGTGGACTGAAAAGGAACTTGGTAGCTCCCTTCAATTGTTTTCTGCCAGCGGCATCAACAGATCTGCCAGGTTCTGCTTCCTGGGGAGTGGCTATCGGTTTCTGCATAAGGTGATGTTTGTACTTTTATTAAAGTCTAAGGTGGTTTCTAAATTGCAAAAGTACCACACTCAGCATTTACTTTATTTAAAGCCTGACGTTCTCCATGGCAACTGATCAAAATCTGATCCAAATCATTGTCTCTTAATTCAGTCTCAAGGAAAGCAGGTTATTTTTAGTGAAGAATTTGTCCTTCAAGTGGACAGGGTGAGGACCCCATATGTAATGGTAGGGTGGCTCTGCATTAGCTTGGGAGCTGGATCACCAGGTGGTGGGGTGGGATCAGGCCTTTGGCAGAGAAGAGAGCAAGAGGACAATTGCTGTCACTTTGAGACTTGAATGAGCCTATTGATCCCCTCCTTAGAGCAAGCTTGCCTCAGCTAACGGCCAGTGTTAAGAATGGAAAAGTAACCTTGAAATACAGATGTTGATTTGACAATTTTCAGGTAGATCAGTCGCAGCATCATTTCTCTTGTGAAGTTCTGAACCTTGCTCAATCTGCTCAATTTTCCCTTTTAAGCTGCTTGAAAATCCATCTCTGCCTATGGGGTCATGTTGTCAGTCGTTAACCTCATTTCATGTATACTCTGTGCAGCCTAACATTTCCAGACTGTGAAATAATGTGAGAATTTTCTTTCAGTTACGTAGGGGACTGTGAGATTCACATGGACATATCGAAATTTAATCTTGGAGTGAAAGGCATACAGGTGCGTGCAGTGCTAATGTCTGTTCAAGGCTCTGTGGTGCAGGAGTTAGCATGTACCAATGGGAACGGGGAATTGCGACACTTAACTGGAAAACCACCGATGAGCAGGCTTATAGTAATTGGCTTTATCTCCTTTGGTTTTGGCTGGGCAAAAGCTGCCTTCCATGGAAGGCACCCAAATACCTCTTTTAAGTTTCCTAATGTGACTTTTAAACAGGGTCAGTGCTAGAGCATCGAGCTCATGCAGGACAGCTGCTGCCACTGGCACTCAAAACAGCTGCAGGTTGGTAGAGAACTTCAGAAGAGACAGGTTTGTCAGGGTGTTCATAACTGGTTCTTACATTGTTGAAAGCTAATAGGCAGATCACTACATTGTACGGCAGTCAGGGTTGCAGGGAAGATGCACAAACTTAGAAAGCATTGCCTGATATCAATAGCAGTGGTTTTTGGGGGGAGAAGGTTATTGTTGTCGTTAAATTCTAAATAAAATTACTTCAAGTAGGGTTTTTAAAAGTATCTCTATCACTGAAAAGCTCAGTTTTGAAACTGCATCCTGAAAGTACCTTCAGACTCTGTTTTCCTTGCTCTCTTCTATTTGCAGTTGTATGGAACATTGCGGGTGATACTGGAACCTCTTCTAACTGATGCACCTTTCATTGGAGCAGTGACCTTGTTTTTTGTGCAGAAACCGGTGAGTCCGTAGTGACCTGCAGTCTGCAGCGTTCCTGTTTCTTGGTCTATCTTGATCAATGGATAGGTCTTCAGTGAGTGACACAAGCTGTCCATCACTGGTAACCCAAACTGTGCAACTGTTGAAGGCATTTGAATAGCAAATTCCTGATTGTTCAGTGCTCCTCTTGAGCTCCAAGAAGACAGGAATGATTTTGCCCTGTTGTTTTGTAGCAGTGGCAAAAAAGTTATTTGCTTCAGTCTGAGAATGGGAGGACTTTGCAATGGTGACAGCACAGGAGCTATTTCCTAGGCCTTTGCTGCAAGCTTCTTGGCAGGTGGATTTTAATTCTTCCCATTCATAGATTTTAAATAACACTCATCCTGGGAGGCCATTCAGTGCCTGTGCTTTGAAAATTTAAGGTCACTCGCCTTGTGGTTGAATGGTGGTTTAATAAAATATGAAAAAGCTTCTAGTCTTGTAAAAACTAGTTATAACACACAGCTTTGATTGCTTGTGGGTTATGGTCTGCTTGAGCTCATGGAAGTCATACATTTTTGATCTTGGATGAGGTGTTTTTGTGTTTAGATGTAGTTGTATTGTTTTAGCACATGAAAAAGATCTTGTTTATTGTGTGAATAGAAACAAACTCCTGAAGTTGGGTGGTGTTTGTAAATCCCCCCGCCTCAGGGTATAGGCCAACCCCTAAGTGAAAGGATGAGGAAACAACTTCAAAGTCTAGGTAGAGCCTGTCATATTTACTATGTATAACCCCAGGGCATTTGCCGGTGGCCATTGCTAGGAGCTGAATGCTCTCTTCCCCTGTACTTGCAGGATAAGTCCAAGTGATACCCTTATTTCATGTATGGCAGATAAAATAGATAAGGGAATAGATACCAGCTGTTGGTCTCAATGTACAGACACAGTCACTGGTGCAGATTTTGCTTTATTTAAACAGTTGGCTTTGTTTTAAAAGCATTTGTTTCCCCTTTAAATTTGACATTTTTTCTGAAATAGATTTTAATAGTCCTGTATAATTTTTCTCCCTGATCTTGTTGTAGCACTTGGAAATCAACTGGGCAGGCATGAGCAACCTCCTGGATGTGCCAGGGATTAAGTGAGTGTTCACTTTGCTTCATTTTATTCTTCCTTAAAAAACCTTTGGAAGCTGGGACAACAGTGTTCTTCAGTAATCATCAAAGCTATTCTCAGGAGCATTGTATAAAAGATATTGTGCTGATACTCATCCCATTGTATCTGGCTGTGGAGTTTGCAAAACCTGAGGAGTGTGCTTTTTACAATCTGTCAAGATTATTTCAATCACTTCATTGCATTTAGGATGGAAATAGTAAATCCTCAAAACAACAATGATCTGTAAACTAAAACCCAAGCCCTTGTGTTTCCCACATGCCAGTTACTTGCAAAGGTAGATGAGGTAGACCTAGGTGACTGGCAGTCTGAATCACAGAATCACAGAATAGTTAGGGTTGAGCTTACCTTTCTTTGCCTTAAAGTAAAAAAAGGCAAGGTATCACAGAGTTGCAGTCCCTCTGACAAACTGCGATACGATCCATGATAAAGAGAACTGCACCAGATTTAGAGCAAGAAATGTTCTTCTGTTTCTGTGTAACCTGCTCACCCTTTAAATTCTTCAGCAAATGTAGCAGTTCTTTCCCAATGTCTCTTGGGCTGATCTTGTACATAAAACTTGCAGTGCAAGGATGAAAATCTTAGTGGTTTTCAGTACTAAGCTTTAAAGTGTTTCTGCAGGTTGGAGGTTCGCTTTGTCCTTGTTCCTTAGTGCAAGCAGAAATTTCTGCTACAGAAGAACAAAATACATTTGGTTACTCGGGCCATTGCCTTTCTCCCTTTAAATGCAATTGCAGACACTTCTGTTCCCCTTTCTTCCTCTGCAGCTCATGCTTTGCAGACTCATAGGAAGTGGCTGGCTGCTTCAGGTGCCAGTTTGTGCATTAAAGGGTCTCCAAAGACCTTTGATGTTGAGTAAGAGGAAGTTTTCTTTTTCTCTTAATTTGAGGCCAGAGTGGCCTTTTGCCCTGAAGAGAGCCTTGGGAGCTCCAGTTTTTATCAGATAAATTAATCTGTCTTTTCTAACATGTTTTCCTTAATCCTTGCAGGGAGAAGGTGTGTAGGTGTTCCAACCTACAGCCTCTCGTATAATGAAGTGCAAATTTGGTGTCCTAAATTTTCACTCCCTGGTTCTCTCACAGGGATTTGAGCACAGAAAACCGTTCTTGATCATCAGCACTGCACATGAAAGCCAGGAGCAAAACATGCCTGACCACAAATAGGTTGAAGTACAGGTTAAACAAGGGCTCCCCCTTTCAAATGAGTTGCGCTTATTTAAGAATAATGAAACTGGATGCAGTCGTCCGTCCTCGTGCGCAAGCTGTATTTAGTTGGGTGTACCCTGAGACTCAAGAGAAGGGACAATTCTGTGACCTTCTTATGGGTTGATTGGTTGGGGTTTTTTTTGACAGGAAAGCCAACAGCCTGACCAAGAGCTTTCAGGCTCCTGGTTTCACATTTGGAGTAGGAGAGGACTTTCCTTCTGTGTGAATCTAGTCTCATCTGAGAGCTGTGATAATTTTGTTGCAGTCTTACCCTGAGAAGCTACCGTGTAAGCACTAGGTTTATCAAGAGGATGAAAGTCTTTCAGATGTTTAATGCAAAAGTAAGCCAAGCGATTTTGTTTTGAATGTGGCTGGCTTCTCCTTCCATTTTACAGCGAGGTCTCTGAACCCCCTGTAAAATGAAGAATCTTACTGATTCCCTCCTCTTCTTGTCCGTCACTGGTGTTGGCATTCCCAAGGAAACACATAAGGCACATGAGTTTGTATGACTTGTTTTGGGAGTGTGACCACCTTGTCATATGGCCTATGCTTCCAGTCACTATTTACAACCTGGTAGATCTGAATTCCCCTCCAGCCCTAGTAATCCTAGAGTGGAACATCCCTGCATCAAGTGGGCACTTGCACGGTGTGTGCCACAAGGAAATGACACTTATTTGCGGAATGATAGCGAATAGATTGAAAGAGATCTTGAGAGGCTGCCCCATGCTTATATTCTTCTTTGCAGCAGCTCAGCTGGATACAGATTACTGACAGGAGACAGCCTTACTTTCTGCAGTGATTCATGTCCACCCTTGGTGGTTGGTTTTGGTGTTGAACTGCCCATTTCCTCTTATTCTAAGCTAAGTCAGAAGCATGACTTTCTTCTGCCTGCGTGCAACTGTATGTAGGCACTCACAGAATCATTGAGGTTGGAAAAGGCCCTAAAATCATCAAGTCCAACCATAAACCCAAGACTGCCAAGTCCACCACTAAACCATATCCCTGAGTGCTATATCTACGCATCTTTTAAACGCCTCCAAGGATGGTGACTTCAGCACTTTTCTGGACAGCCTGTTCCAGTGCTTGATAACTCTTTGGGAGAAGGTGGCTGCCGCAATCCAGGAAGTTTTCAAGGCCAAGGGGCTTTGACCAACCTGGTCTAGTGGAAGGTGTCAGGGGGTTGGAACTAGAACCTGATCTGTAGCAGGGGTTGGAACTAGATGATCTTTAAGGTCCCTTCCAAGCCAAATCATTCTATGATTCTATGAAGGCAGGCAGTATAATTCATTTTTCAGTGACCATTTATTTCACTGTGCCTCATTCTTCCCTTCTAACTGAAATTCTGATTGATTGTAGAAATTTAGGTTGCATTTTTTCCACCCCCATATGCAGTGTAATGTCAGACTCACTAATTCAAGACTTCATTGCTGCACGGCTGGTTCTACCAAACAGGATCACAGTGCCTCTGAAGAAGAACATGAACATTGCCCACTTGAGGTTCCCCATCCCACATGTGAGTTGGTTTCAGTTTGGGGGGGTTTTTTTCTTTCTTTTTTTTTTCAGCAGAGGTGTTAATATGCCTGAATTTGCATTTGCTGCAGTGTGGATGCATACAAGCTTAGTGTCTTAGGCTCCTGTATCAGCTGTTTCCACCTGGACTGTAGGCTTTCTGTAGCCAGCATTTCAGAAACATAAAAGCAGATGTTGGGTGGTTTATAATTTGGGGAAGCAGTGGGACTAGAAGGGTCCTACTCTATATGGTGTAAGAAGTCGGTTTCAACACTGAGTCACTGACCAATTGAAGGCTTTAGTCTCCTTTGAGAATACCACATCTCTTCAGTTAGAGAAGGTAAATACACGAGCAGTGAGTGTCAGGCAACTTAGTTTTTTTACTGACACTGTGAAGGTGTGTAAATGGGCAGCTCAGAGGGTGACTTCTCTTTGTTACAGGAAAAATAATCAGGGGGGAAAACCCAACAACCAATCTGAATGTTTGACATAACCAGATCTTCAGTTTTCTTCATCCATCAAATACCTAATTCACTCATTAATGGGGGTAAATATAAATGAATGGCAAAGGGATGATCCCTATTACAAGCTTACATCACCAAATTGAAGTTGAATGGCCACTCCACAATAAAATAAGAACCTGTGGATGGGTGCTTAGTTCCTCCTTCAGTTGGCAGGAATTGATTTTTTTACTTTTGATCTACTTTATGTTTTTATTTTTCTTGTAATCCTGTGTGCATAAGCATGCTTCTGATTTAAAAATAAATGGAAGAATATCTTTTACCCAGTTATCTAGATTGGTTTGTGCATCTGGTTAAGGTGTTTGTTTTGAGTTGGGTTTTATTTTACTCCTGTAGGTAAATGATGCAAAAAAGTTTTACTACAACTGTCATTAGAAATATACTGCATCAAAATACATGTCTTTGCAAAGGTGTCATGGTGACTACCCTCGCTGCCTGAAATAATTATTTTTAGGCGTTAGCATATTAAAAGTATTCAAAGATCACCTTTTCATGAATAATTTTATATCTTCTTTTATTCAGGGAGTAGTAAGGGTTCATCTGCTGGAAGCTGAAAACCTTGTCCAAAAAGACAGTTTCCTTGGTGCAATCAGGGGGAAGTCGGACCCGTATGCTCTTCTTCGCGTTGGCACAGTGCAGCATCGAAGCAAGACGGTTTCCCGAGATCTTAATCCTATTTGGAATGAGACATTTGAGGTACTGAATGTTTTGACCTTTCCATCTGTAGGATGCACAGCCATTTACATCCCTGTGCTTGGAGGACCTTCTCTTAGCTGACTGCACTGGAGCAGGTGGACTTCCTTGTTACTTGATTGAGGCACTTCTTTCCCTTAAACAAATTCAAATTTACATTGCAAACTTGAAATGTCATTCAGGTTGATCTGATTTACATATGTGGGTTTTTGGAGGAGGTGCAAAGCACTGCTTTGAATATCAGTCATTACAGCAGTCTGTCCAGCTGTAATCTGCTCTAGTATTGATTCTTCTCTGCTTATTAGGAATACCAGTTTGAGAGGTTTAATTTGCAGTTCAAAACCAAGCAAACTGGTTTTGAAATATTTTCACTCATAATCAATTGTATTTCTTACACAATTAACCATGAAACAGTAGGGAATGTCCTTAATGTGTTAAACAGCTGTGAAGTGTTCATGTCACTTATATAAACATATGTGAATGGTTTTTAATTTTAATCAATACCTCTTTCTCTTCCAGTTTGTTGTTCATGAAGTGCCTGGTCAGGACTTAGAAGTGGACTTGTATGATGAAGATCCAGATAAAGATGACTTTATGGGCAGGTAAATTAAGGTGCAGGGCAGGTAAATTAGAGGTTACTAGACCCTTGTTGCAGAGGTTACTAGGGACTAGTAACTTCTGCAACAGGGCACCCAGATTACTCATATTGGAAATTCAATACTGAAGGGAGTTATTCCTTTTGTCCACATATTGATACCAAGTTATTAGTTCTTAGTGCAGCTAGCTTTGAACAAGTGAGAGAATGATCCAAGACGCCTTCAGGGAATCCTAGGAAGACATTAGAAGTCTGGTTACACAACTTCAGATTTACTTTCAACTTGCTTTAGTTTTGGAAGTATTTCAAGGGGAAGATTTCAGAAGTGTAAGTGCATTCCAGCGCACATTCACGCAGGTAATGCAGAGAAGGTGTTATTTGAGATTTGAGCATGGGCTTTATTGGTGGTGGCTTCTCCCCCCAACAGCAATATGTTGTGTGCCTAAGTATACACTGAAATGTTATTTGCTTTTTGTATTTCAGCTTGCTTATAAGCCTAGTGGATGTAATGAATGACAGAACTGTTGATGAGGTAAAGATCACAGCTGTATATTTCTGTATGTGGTTGGCAGTGTATGCTTACATGTATTCATTTGTGCTCTCCCTCTGCAACTGCATTGTTTCTGTGTGCTTAAAGATTCCTTGCACGCTTGCACTGTGGTATTTTCACAAAGAGAGAATACCTTCACTCATAAAACTTCAAGCAGCTGTTACAATAATTTTTACAATGAAGCTGGCAAACTCAGGCAGCCCTGAGGTTATGCTGAGCCAGCAGTGGGGTATCTTATGTTGGTATCTCGTGTCCTGTAAATACCAAACATTTTGTACAAGGCTTCAAGTTAGTTTGGTGAAGCAGTCTGATTGCTGGGGGAAGAAGCAATCCAGTCTTCTTGTGGTTCACTCTGTAACCCAGCGCTCTGCAAACAGTGCTGGGGTGCCTGTCTTGTGCTGCTGGTTGGAAATATCCATGTGCTTTGCATGTATATGGTATCTTGGTTTTGTTTTTTTCTGGCTTGTGTTTCTGAGTAGATGGACGTGCTACCATGTAAGCATCAAAAATGCAAGCTAAGGTGTTCAAAATACAATTCATATTGTCTATTGTATGTGAGTCTCAGAATTCAAGATTTAATGCAAGATTTATTCTGCCTCACCTTTCTCAAGTTACTCTTTGTCATTTCCACTTAGTGGTTTCCCTTAAGTAAGACAACAAGCGGACACCTGCATTTAAAGCTGGAGTGGCTTTCACTAGTAAATGACCAAGAAAAGCTACATGAGGTGAGTATATTTTCTTAAAGGATTCCAGTACTCTGATTTCTGTCCATCCAGTGATCAGCAAAGGAGTGTGTGAAATTAGGGACATGAGGCAAGCTCACGGGAGCTTATTTTTCTGTTCTATGAATCTATGAATCTATGATTCTATTTTTGTCTGAAAAAGTTTTGATGTGATTTCACCTCTCTGTCCCTCCTGATGAGGAAGGGCATTTTTTTACTTGAATTAACGATGCTTGAACTTACTCATTGCAAAGTTCCCTTCTTTGATAATTTTTCCCTCTGTCACTACCTAGGATCTGTGTAGGACCCCTGTCTATAAACTGTACCACTCACAGACAAATAACCCAGCACTGGTGCTTGGTAGGGCCATGCTTCTCAGTGATGTCTTGTTTGTCCAGCAGAATTGCTTGGGTAAAACCCATCTCCCAGGGATGCTGCTGCTTCAGAATCAAGCAAAAGCATTTGAGTTCCACTGAAGTGAATGAAATTTGTTTCCAGGCCTTGTTCTGCTGACACGGACATGGATGTATGTGGCTGAGCATATTTTTAGGTGTCTTGCTGCTCTGGGGAATCCAAGCAGTTCTGCATTAGAAAGATTGAAAAGAATTAAAGCCAGTGAATTGAAAAGATTTGCACCTTTTCTTACTGGTCTGCTTAAAACTGTCATGCTGGTTTGGCTTGTGCTCATCTAAACGAGGAGAAAGGTGAAGAGATGCTTAGCTTTCAGAAACTGTGTTTTGAATTTGTGTTGTGCTTTACATTGTCCTTGATGGGTGATCATACCTACCTTGCATTTTATCTTTCCTGGCCTTCACAGGATAAGAAGGGTCTGCCTACAGCTATTCTGATAGTCTACTTGGACAGTGCCTTCAACCTTCCAGTAAGTACAAATCCCGTGCAGGCAGCCTTCACTCCTAACCTTTTATCAAAGCCCACAGACTTAACTGTTTTTAAATACTCTTTTAATAATTCAGAAAAACCACTTTGAGTATTCGAATGGGGAATGTGGAGCGAAGAAGATCAAAAATAACAAGTACCTCAAGGTAAAATTTATATTCTTCTCCCATGCTTGCAAAACAACATTCTGGATTATGCAGTATCGTAGCAACTGAAACTAGCTGTGCTTAAGAAGAAATAATCTTACCACCATCAGAATCAAACTGACTGGGGTTCAAAATAGTGCTTGAAAGCCCACCCCCACCCCAGTGAAAATCTAGGAGGTCTGAGGGGGAATCAGAAATGTCTGACTGTGCGTGGGCTGTCTTTAATTTTGTTTTATACCTTGGACAGAGAGCCTCCAAACATCAGACTAAGTGAAGTCTCCTCATGAGGGAATATAGAGATAAGGCAACGGATAACGGGTTCAAACTTAAACAGGGGAGGTTCAGGTTAGATATAAGGAAGAAGTTCTTTACTATGAGGGTGGTGAGGCACTGGGATGGGTGCCCCAGAAGTTGTGAATGCTCCATCCCTGGCAGTGTTCAGGGCCAGGTTGGACAGAGCCTTGGGTGACATGGTTTAGTGTGAGATGTCCGTGCCCATTGGAACTAGGTGATGTCGAGTTCCTTTCCAACCCTAACTATTCTATGATTCTGTGTTACCCTTGTTGGCTGATACAGGGCTTCTTTCCACACTGAGCTGTTCCAGCATAACCTTCCACGTTGGGGTGGGAGCAATATGCTTTTATGTGGCAACCTTCCTGTCCATTGGAGACCTCATCGCCAGATTCCTTCCCCTCAGTTTTAGAAGATTCAGAAGGCACACTGTCACTCATGCCTTCTCTCTCTTTACTTCCACTTACCTTTTTCCCAAATACTGCATTTTTCTGCTGTGATGTAAATGGTGGTTGCAGGGAGCAATGTCTTTCTCCTTTTTTTCTTGAACAAGCTACGCATCTCCACAGCTCTGAGGAATGGATAAAGCTTCCTATTCTCTCTGAGTAGCTCTCCTCTTAAACGCAGTCATTTTACATAAGTTCCCATCGCTGTCATACACGTCACATTTGATAATCCTTAATTTTGGACTTTGCCGTACCATCTTTATATACAGTGTTGTGCCAAGACCAGCCTTAACTTCTATAGCATTAGTGCAAAGAAGCACAGTACAAGAGGTTCAGTATTATTGCTTCTGGAAGGAATTCTTACATCATGCCAAAGCCTTGCTTCTAATTGCTTCACAGCAAGTTTCCTGAGCCTTGGAAACCTGTTCTGGGAGTCCTGTTTCACACAGGAATGATGAAGGTTTCCACTGAGCCTTCAACTCTCTTCTCTGTTTCCTTCCAGCTTCTGACAAATTTTTAACTGCTCACCTATTGAAACCTAAATACATAAAACTGTGGCTTAAATGTGTACTCCAGATGGCAGAGGGTAAGACTGTGCTGTGTTTTGGCTGGAGTCTCTCTGTACTCTTCAGATGTCCCACATCTGAAAACTAGTGTCAGCTTTCCAGCAACTTATCTCACTTAAAGTATTGGTTTGATATTCTTTCCTGTAAGCTATAAATGTATGTTCTTTTTCATTTATTTTCTTTACTTCTCCTGCTTTTTTTATCTTTTTCCTTGTATTGACAGAAGATGGAGCGAGAGCCTTCCTCCTTCGTCCTGCTCACAGTAGGAAACAAGACTCAGAAAAGCAAGGTGAGGCTGTTTGACTCTTCTGTTTTCCTTAAATACTTTCTATTTTATGGGTGACTGTCACCAAGTAACCCCTAGGAAGGGTAGGACCAGTGAAGCTGATGTGAAGAGCTGTAGTTATAGTGGGAGCTGCAGAGGCTAGGATGTGGGGATCAGCTTCAGCATGTGGAAGCATCATGTCACTGGGTTGTTCTTGATCTGTGGGTGCTTGCCCAGCTGCTGTACAGATGTGTGGTTTTGTCTTCATGGTCATGAGGTCCTGCTGGTTCAAGATACTCTAGCTCTTTGAGGGTTGAAGAGCTAAAAATGATAGGTCTCCAATCTGGCTCATGCTTTATCAGGGCAGGGTGTCATTGTCATCAGAGGCATTTGCTTCCTCATCAGTCTCCTGGCTCCTATGTTTTGCAGTTCTACTGATTTATTTTTTATTATTTATTTATTGATTTTAACCTGGACAAGATGTACCCAGATCTCCTTCACTTTCAGTTAATTTGTCATTATTTAATACTTACTTTTGACTGATGAGCATGAGCAACAGCTGAGTTCTGCCTTCCTAGCAGCTGCTGTGTTTATTGCCCCACAGGTGGATGAGGAGGAGGGCAGCCTGTTGTTCTTTTGGAAACCCAACAAATGGGAATCAATCCTGTAGGCTACACAAGCATCTATTTTCCTTTGATTTTTTCCACCTGCTACATCCAGAAATCACATTCTGCTTCGAATTTTTTTAGCCTTTTTGACTTTACCTGTTTCCCCATCACAGCATCTGCCTCTCCCAAGCTAGATTGAACTTCCAGCTTTCCCCTGCTCTTTTCCCTTGCTGCCAACACTCATGGCCTGGCAGAAGCAGCTGGTTTATGGAGCAGCCTCAGCCACAGACCCTGTGGGTGCTTTCCATGCTTTTATCCTTGAAGTTGGATGGTGCTGAAGCTGTACACTCTTCCCACAAGCTCTACACCCACCAAACCACCCCTCTAGCTTTGCTGCCCTTCCCTGCCAGCTCGCTGCAGCTTTGGGAGCTGGCTGTGGGTGCCTGCAGGCTGGAAGCAGCACCCTGGCACTCTCTTGGTGGGAGGGAGGGAGCGGTGCCTTGCTGCAGGTGAGGTAGGCTCCTGGTCCAGGCTGTGGTGGTTGGGGCCAACTGCAGCTCACCAGACTTGTTTGTCGGCATTTCCATGCCCTACAGAACTTGTTCTGATTTTGCCAGAGACTTTGCTTCTGCACAGTTCTGACCTGGAAATTTCACTGTCTCAATACAGCTGGGGTGTAGCATCACTGAATAAAACAAGAGGGTCACCTCTGTAGTGATCAGTGTTGTGGGATTCTTTGCTGTTTATAGAGTAAGCTGATATATTTGCCACAATCTTCTTGTTGCAGACCTGCAATTTCAGCAAAGATCCAACATGGGGCCAGGCTTTCACCTTCTTTGTCCATAGTGCTCATTCCCAGTCACTCCATGTTGAGGTGAGAGAAAAGCCTTTCCTTTGAAGACCAAGTGCATAACTTTAGGAAGAAACCTGTTTTGTGGTGGATGTAATCTCAGTGCTGGTTGTTTCTGTGTGCTTGTACTCCTACTTAAGAGGGTGAAGAAGCACCTGTTGTTGCGTGGGTGATTCTCTGTTAGTTGATGCTGGTATCTACCTTTGCTCTAGGTTCATGTGCAAAGGAGGTTTTATATAGGTCTGTTTGCAGTAAAGCCATGAATATTTTACTGTCAGAAATTGCAGCCTTCATAATTCTCAACCAGAGTTCAATCTCTTCACCTTGGTATTTGGTCTCACTAAGAAACCCTGTGTCTCACCAGCATACATTGCAGTCCCAGCCAGTTCTCTGGCTGTTCACTTGGCTACAGAAATGAATTTCAACTTAGAAAGTATGCTGAGGATAATAGGCTAACCAAGCTGTTACCTAAAAAGCTTGTAAAGACCAGTTGTTATCCCTGGTGCCTGGGACATTTTCCCCCAAGTAAGTAAGGAAAGTCAAGTAAATGCCAGGGCCTAAGGCAGTTCCTTCTCCACATAGGAGATGTGATTTTTGCTCAAACATGCTAATTTGTCACACTCCTGAAATAGTGGCATCACCCATTTGGAAGCAACCATACTTGATAGTATGTCCTAAAGTAAATAAGGTAATTTTGGTTTCTGTCTGAAACACCTTTTTGCTTTGCTATTCCCAGTGGTAGCTTTCCAGCTTGCCATCTAATAACTTCCTCCCTGCTCCTAGATAAAAGACAAGGATCGGGACAGTGTCCTGGGAACTTCAGTGGTATGTCTCTCCCACTTACTTACGGACCCAAACATGACTCTGGATCAAAGATTTCAGCTGGACCATTCCAGTTCAGATAGCTTCATTAAGATGAAACTTGTGTTGCGGGTAAGTTCTTTGCAATATTCACCTGGCTTCCTCAGTGGAAACACGCAGTTCTAACAAGCAAAAGAGATGAGGGGAAAGGTGGGATGTGGAGAAATGCAGCTTTGCTTCAGAGATGAGTAGAAAACAAAATTGTGACAAGGACTTTTAAGTGCCATTAAGAGTGCATGGTGGAGCTCAGATGGATCCCTGAGGCTTCCTAAAACACTGCAGTACCATTGCTGAAGACCTTCTCATGACAATAAAGAGCTGGACTGAGAAAATCTAAGCTGGTGAAATCAAAGCTGCTAAACTGTAAAGGAGACAGATGCTTAGGAACTGATTTCTCATTGTGCTCTGCGTTAGTGTTTAGACAATGTTAAATACGTACGCAGTAGGACACGGGGAGAGATCACCACAGCTAATCCCATAGGCCTCTTTCATTTCTAATGGCAGATTCATGCTGTTACAGTTTTGCGGTGAAATTTCATCCCAGGTCATAATGCTCGCGTTAACCCTGGTGCTTTGGAAGCAGCACTCATTTCTCTCCTCTGTGATTTTTAGACCTTGAATGTTGAAGAACCCGATCCACAAAGAGTCAAGGCTGGTGTCAGTGCCTCAAAGCAAGGACCTGTGCATGTCATTGAGAAGGGTGGAAACCAGCAAAAGGTTGTCTCCGCACCAGACCCAGAAGTCTCAAAAGTACCTCCAGTGAGCAAAGACTCTGCAGCACCTGAATCCTTGCTGAAAAAGGACAGCAGAGAAGACCTGGACACAAAGGACAGTTCAGCAGCACCAGTACCAAGCGAAACTGTTGCTGGCCCTAATGAGGCAGAGCACAGCCAAAATCCAGAGCATCACACATCATCAGCACTGCAGAGCAGAGCAGCAGTAGCACCCACACTGCCAGTCGTACAGGAACTGAGGCTTGCGCCCAGTGTTGCTTCGCTGGGTTCTCTGCCTTCTTCTTGCTTTGAATTAAGTAGCAGCAATCTGGAACTTCATAAGTAGGTGTTCTTCCAGCTGAATTGTTCTTGTATGGAAAGGTTTAAGGTTTATAGTTTGCTGTTGCATAGGGTTGAATTCATGACTGCTAACTCATTTGAATTTTGTGTCAAATCACCTTATGAAGAATTGACCTAAGTATTCCAGTCAACAGCAAAGTAAATTACAAGATACTGTCAGTTCAGGTGTGAAGTGAAAGTATTTCCTTCTCTGGCTCTCCTGAGAGATGCTGCTTGTGTTTGCTTTATATTGTTTAAGAGCCTCTTGCACAGAGTATTCTTGGTTCCATAATGCCCATGATTTTAGCAAAAGGATATTGGAAGTCTGAATATCCCATTTCTGTAAAAACATAAAATCATGATATGCGTTATCTGGCTGCTTAAAGGCTTGGATGCTGTGTTTTATCCAGAAACTTTCTAGACTTTCAAAATGCTGTGAGTGAAGTTTTTGTGACTAGGTGCTCTTATGTGTGTGTCCTTCCCACTGTACTCAGTGTGAGGCTGCAGGTAGTTGGCTCCGTTGAGGAGGATGAAGAGCTGGGTCTGACCCTCCTGGGATGCAGAATGGAGTTAGTAGAATCCTTAATGAGCTGAAGTAGCAAAGAAGGTCCACCTCAGTTAAGAGAGCATCAGGGCAGTTATAAACCTGAACATCAACCCCAGCTCCAGCTGCTCAGTCTTGCACTTCTGGACTGGTAAATTCTCTAGCTCTGAGCAGGGCCTCATTTAGAAACCATTTTTAAGCCATTTTAAAGCAATGGGTTTGCATTTGAATCCACTTTAATAACATGCAGAATGAAATTTAAAAAAGGTCCTATTTTGCAAATACTGATGTACTTGAAGGGGCTGTGTAACGTGCTCACCTGTACTTTGCTGCTTCATCTACAGCAGGCCAAATAGGTGCTTTTTTGGCTGTTTGTACTCAGGGACTGAAATGGGGTACTTGTTACAGAAGGCAGGCTACGCAGTGCTAGCACCAACAGGAGCATTGTTCCTGTGGAACCTCTGTGGTCCAGCTGCTTTCTAGACATCAAACCTTAGGATGCCAGAAAGAAGAACAGTGCCCTGAAAATCAGTTTTAGTTAAAAATGCAGCACCAACATTGTGTCCTGTTTTGTGCTGCTAGGCCTGTCCATGTGGTCGGTTAAATAGCTGTGTTTAAAAGCTTTGGTTGTGCAATTGTCTTACAGTGGGACTGAAATGCCGCTGGGAGAGATTCAGCTTACGGTGCGGTACGCTTCAATACGGCAGAGTCTCGTCGTGCTGGTGAATGGCTGCAGGTAATGCTGACAATTGCTTGCTATGTCTGTAAAAGGAAGAGCTCTGAGCTTGTCAGATGGTCAGCAAAGCTGGAGCAGAACCCTGTGCTTTGTAAGCCGCCCAGTTGGATGGCTTCCATCTGTGCAGCCTTGCTAAGCCCAGCTCTGGTCAATTCAGTGCGGCAGAGGTACCTTAGCTTTCATCGACCCAAAACTCCTTCTGACCAGCACTGACAACTGATGCATGCCTTGGGATGTCATGATAGGCATCATGACAAGGACTGGATACCTATGACTGAATTTGTTAACATTAATTTAGGAATCCCAGTAAGTGACCACACACTCAAGTAGTGAAAATTTTGTTTAAAGTTTTATTTACTTATGTTCCAATTCCCAAGGCAAACGTTTCTGGCCCATGAACCCATGAAGGATTAATCTGATTCTGCGAGACAAGGTGGGAAGACACAGTGCAAGAATGTGCCTTGCTTGTCAGCACTGTATTTCTTTTAACAGAAACTTAGTACCCTCTTCCAATCGTGGAGTAGATCCATATGTTCGTATATACCTGCTTCCAGATAGAAGATGGACAAGCAGGAAGAAGACTTCTGTTAAGAAAAAAACTCTGAACCCCCAATATGATGAGAAGTAAGAAAATGTTAATTATGATTGTTGCTGGAATAGCTATGATCTCTGTGTAATGAAAGGGCATGCACAGGGTTTGTGCCTGGTGCTGCTAAGGATTGTCTTGTGGACATTTGCAGGTCTTATGGAAAACCCCAGCACTTCGTGATTGCAAGTACTTGGGGCTGCTCTTGGTCTGTCTGTGGCGGTTTCTGTTCCCGCCTCTTCTGCCATCCTAGCAGAGGCAGCCTGCACTTGCTGCTTTGCACACAGACATCCCCCTACCCATGTTATACTCCCTGTTATTGCAGAGGCAATCTCTCCATTTGGATGCTTCACAAAGCCACTTTCTCAGTTTGTACTTTTTTGCCTGATGCTTCTCTGACAGCTTTCAAAAAATCAAAGGCAGAAGTACAAAGGCTTTTGAGACTGGACCGTTCTTCAGACAGACAGATGTTCTCATCAAGACCTGATGAGAGCAGTGAAATGCTCCCACCTCTTTTCTGACAGTGTCATGTCCAGTTCCCCCACTGAACTGGAATGTGTTTTCTACAAAACCAAACATAGTAATGCTTAGAGCTCTTTTGAGAGGCTGTTTTAACCCTATATTTAGAGGAAGGTACACATAGGTGAATATTGGCTGAACCTGGGTGGCTCAGTTTTCCTATGTTGGGTCTGTCCTGTACATGTCAGTGTAGGTCAGAAATGGAGAAAAGATTTTAAAATTCTTCATCTTAAACACTAGAGTGATGGATTACTATTCTCATGTAACACCACTGATCTTGTGCCAGCACAGCTGTTAGAATAGCATCACTTTTTCCTCATCCTCGGTATTGACGTGTCTTGTACATCCTCAATTAAGTGTAATAGGTGGAGCAATACTTAGCTCCAAAACACATTACCTGTTTTACAACTCTGACTTGAGGAAAAGCTATTCAGGTGGGAAGAACTTCAGTGATTTAGCATGGACAAAACTCACTTGACATCAGATGATATGTGCCAGAGGCATGAGTTGGAGCCATTAAGAACTTAATTGCCACAGGTTTCAGCCTTTGTCTTCTCTTCATGTGGTTTAAACTGACTTTGTAAACTTAGGGGGTTGGCTCAGCTACTTCCTCTGAGTAATGCAGGTTGCATGGAAAACATGCTGATCTTCCATGAAGGGGGGATAATGATGGTAAATAGCATCCCACCATGGATGCATGTTTTCCTCCTTTCCCCTGGCACAGTGAGCAGTCTGCACAACAGTGTCATAGTCTTGTGTGAGGCCTGGAAGAGATTTCTTACAATGCAAATAAAATCTAACTATAGAATTGCCTTTTCTGTACCTTCCTTCTCTGGCCACTAGTGCTTATAGGATTTTAATTGTTAAGTCTCTCCTTTCCAAACTTTACTTTTAGGTTTGAGTTTTTTGAATCTTTGGAAGATGTCAAGAAAAGGACGCTGGACATTGCAGTGAAGAACAGCAGGCCATTCATTTCACAGGACAGGAAGGAGCTGGGGAAAGTAAGTTTAACAAAGCTGCTCTACTGGTTTAATGGAGCTGAGCGTTCTGAGCGGTGGGATCCTGAAACGAGGTTCTAGTGACTCAGCCTCAGGAGTAGGACTAGCGATCTGGAAACAACTTTTTCTGCCAGATTTTCATGTGAAGTCAGGCTGTACCCATGTGGAAACCTGTATGGTCTCACACAACTTGTGTGCCTGGGATCTGCTGCTGCCCCTTTGGGGAATGGCTCCAATAGCACAAACATGAAGCTCAGAAAGACGGGTGATTAAACCCAGAATTTGCCAGCGGTGCTTTAGTCTTTCTGCGTAAACTGGAATCCCGTCTTCGGTGATAGATAAATTCCCAAGTTGTGATACTAAGAAAGCCAGGGGCAGTGCTGAGGCTGGCTAGTGCCCAGGTCCTGGGAGCTCAGGAAGCTCCTTCTCCCTGAGCCTAACCTTAAGCATGTCTGATGTGGGAGGAGTGCTAGCTTAGCTAATAGATTAGTATGCTGAATAACATACACAGAAAGAAAATGTGCTTTTTAAAGGTGCGGATTGACTTGTCGCAAGAGGACTTGATAAAAGGCTTTGCACAGTGGTAAGTTTTCATCTCCATGCTTTTAGAACATGCCACCTGTTTTACTGGAGCTTGTGCACCTCTTGTTGGGGTGCTGGTAAAAGGGCCCTGTGGTTTGGTGAGCAAGAATATATGACCCACAAACGCAGGATAGTTTTATCTTAGTTGTCTGGTAATCCAGTTTCTTATGCAATACCTGCCCTGTGAAACAACTTTTAATATGTCAATTATAGTCTTCAGCATATTTTAAGTTACCATGAAGGGCATTGGGAAACATAAGTAAAAGAATTATGTTTATTAAAGCAACCTGGTGACAAATTTTAACTTGGATAAAGATCTTAACTAAATTAATAGTCTGATCAGCAATATATATATGATAAAACTTTAATTACAAAGCATTTACAGAAACTATTATAATAAGCCACTTGCAATTTTGCTTGTGTGTTCATTGTGGTTCAGAGTTAAGCACTAGAATGAGGCAAAGATTGAGAACCAAGGTTTGTTTTTTTTCCCCCCTTCTATGTCTGTAGTTAATAGTGGTAATTCTTCCTCTTTTCTCCTTCAATGGAGCCCAAGGAATGCAGCAGAGTAGTCCAGAAGCCTGCCGTCCATGCAGACAGGGTGGGAAAACCAAGTTCCCCTGGCCCTGCTTGCCTGTGTGCCTCACAGAGGCATGTGGCAATTACAGAGCAGGAGGAAATGACGCATCCCAAGTTCCTGGAGAAGGCTGACCCTGTCCCCGCAGCTCCTTTGCCATGGTGCCTGTAAAGCACAGGCCATAAAGCAGCCCAAGTTCTCCCTGTTTTGCCAGCTGAAACATTAAAGAAAGTCTGCAACAACTGTAATTACTTCTTGTGTCTGTCTTGCAGGTATGAGCTGACAAGGAGTAGGAGCAAGAAAACATGATTTCTTCTCATGCACATAAGTTACTAATTTTTCAACTTTGTAGGAATGTACATATCTCCTGTAATTAATGTGTTTTGAACAGTCACTGCAGATCTGAAGCAGTCTCCAGCTCAGGACATGTAAATTTTAGGATCCTAGTCAAAAAAAAACCCAAACAAAACTGCCCTATGTTGTGAATAAATTGCCCCTCAATAAGGAGTTATTTTTGCTGTTTCTGGCACCTCTCTCCCAGATGAAACCTCAACTATGGATACTCTCTTAAGGAAGTGTTGTGCCTGGAGATCTTTCCATGTCAGCACTCTGCTTGGCGGTCTCATTTTCCCAGGATCCTGTTCATGTTGTTTTAACATGAAAGCTTTGTACTTCTCACAGAATAAATTTTAAACAGCATTCTTCACCTGAGGGCTACACAAGCCATTGGAAGAACCTGTTTCAGACTCTAATGGCAATTGGTTTTTGAGAAACTAAGAAATTGATATTCCACTGTTCAAAAGTATCTTGGCAGATTGTGGCTGCAGATATGTATATAACGAGATTCCAAGAGGAGGAAGATCAGTTTACCAAGTCATTAAGGTTTCAGTTTGTGACGCCTTAACGTGTTTCGTTCTTTATTGCAGTACATTTCAAAATCTTGTAAACCTTGATAGTAAAGTGTTCTGCCTAAGGAACAGCAGAGTTTTGTAAAGTAAGCTTTCTTAATAGCAGAGCAAATTATACCGAAACTATTTTTGGAAGCTTGGTGTATTGTTTCAGTACAATAAACTTCCATCTTGCATAACGATCTTGATCTGTGCCTTTCTAAAACGGACTTTGAAATATATAGCTTCAAATATGTGCTAGGCAGAAGAAAACCACCATAAACCACCACCTGAAACAAGTTTCAAATACTTTTGGCTTAGATTACATAAATCCAGTCTGCCTCCATCCATAACCAGCAATACATAACTCACACGGTAAAAATCTGCTCACATCCCAAACTGATCTGAAAATGTAAACAACATTTTAAAATCGGCTGTCCAGCAAACCAAGACAGGCCATTGATGGAACTGTTATGGCTAAGGCAGTTAGAGCACCTTTATCACATGCTTACTGTGTCAGCAACATTCAAAATGCTTAGTGGTTAGAGCACATCTGGCCTTGGGCTGCGTTCAGTTTCCTGGGCTGGTACAAAGCGTCCTGGTTCTCTTTCAGGGACGGCTGATGGGGATTATAGTGAGTTCTTAAACTGACAAAGAATTAAGAAAAATAAAAAAAAAATGCAGCAGCTTTTAATTACGTTAAAGTCTGTTGGTTAGGGTAATAGAGGATAGAGGTAGCTGTCATGTCACAGGCACCAGTGTGTTCCATCACAGGTGAGATGATCTTGCTAGAGAAGACCAGAGTAACCCTTAACTAGCTGCCAACTTCAACTTTTGCACTGTAGGTAAAAGATCATCCAAGTTACAGATCTCTGAAACAGAACAAAAAGCAAACCAGTAAGGTGTGTGTACTGAGAACATCTTTGAGTTCAGCCACAGTTCTAACTAAGACGCTAGAAATACAGTTAGCAAATAAAATAAACTCACATTTTGCTAATGCTTTTGGAAAAAACCCCTCAATTTAGCTTATCTTATGAGTGGTATGACTGACTCTATATAACCCCTTGTTCAATAAAAAATGATGTATTGGGATCACTTCCTGAGAAAAGATGGAAAGAGAGAGTGAGGCAAAAGTTGGCACCTTGCCTCACATCCTCCTTGTGTTTTAGTACACCAGCAGTAAACAAAACACGTTAGCTATTTAAAGTTTTAAGATGAAGCGTTGGCATGAAGATAATTACAACTGTTGCAAATATTACTCACCTAGAAGACAGAGCAAATCTTGAATGAGAGCTTGAAATGGTGGAAAGAAGCACTCATGTTCTTCTAACTTACTGATTATACTGAAAGGTGCAAACAAGACTGTCAGCTAAAAGGTGCCAGGACATTTTTAATTCATCTCTTTGCTAGTTTGTCATCCTATGCCATGACTTCCTACTAATGCTGCTGCTTAACAGCACATAAAACCATCTACACCAAAAATGTGGATTTAAGTTCTGAAACCTGCAGCCAACTATTAGCTGTCAAAAGAGGGGCTCTAATTTCACTTTTTATGCCCTAAATACGTCCTTTCCTCCTTACATGGCACCAGGTAATTTTTGGACTGGAACATCAGTTTGTGTATGCTAAATATACTGCCTGGGGGTGGGTGATATAACTGCCTTAGAGGTGGAGCAAGAAATATTTTATAAGCAGCCATTCCCTAGTTAAAACTGTGGTGAATACAGGAAGGCTGAGGGAGTCGGTATCGATAACTCAGCATGTATCAGGCTCCCTACCTGCCTCTGTGTTAGTACATTTGCGGAGCACAGGCTGAGTGAGTTCATATAGTCTGCTATCAAGCGTGTGTACATGATCATCTGCTGAAGATACAACAGGATTTGCCCAGTTCACAGAGTATTCACAGTCAGCTTGCGCCAACCCTCTTAACAACTTGTACATTACAGCTGAAACCTTGCAACACTTCCTCCTCCCTACCCACGTGCAGTATTTGCTTTGTCTTCTTATGCAATATACATCCTATGAAACATTATTTGAACACCTCATCCATGCAAGCCAAGGAAGGGTTTTGGAATCTTCTGACTGTAATTTTTCTCTCTGCCCCCTTTATCCTTTTGAAAATATTCAGGATTTGTTTCATGGAGGATGGTAGCAACTCCTTTACTGCTGCAGCTTGCTGACTTTGTAACAAATAAGTGAAGCTTCTTTCATTATCCATTCTAGCATGTTCTCTCAATTACTAGATTTGATGTTTCCAGAAGGGCCACTGGTGGAGCAGCCGCACATACCTGTGGATGTCCTGGGTCCCCAGAAGCTGCTGTACCTGCTCAGTCATGTTCTCATTAACTATGTCACACAGTTTCCCAACAGTATCCACTACCACAGTGGGTGGAGCTGAGCTGTCTATGGAAAAACAAACACTTCATGTTCCTTGTACCAGCGTCAATAGGAAAGGTTTTTTGACACAGTCCAGTTCTTGCAGGTGCCCAGATTTTATTTGATTTTCTCACACCTAGGCATACAAATTCCACCATTCACAGAAAACTAAGTGCCTATGGTCAGAAATAAACTAATGTTAGCTAAGTTTAGCAGCATAAGATGGAAGTTTCTCAGGACTGGACAGAACTACACTTGAATGAATGACTGAGGAGAAATCTACAGCAGAGGCAGAATTATTTTGTTATTCCTCAGCAACTACCAAAGGCTTACAAATAATGGGGATTTGCTGTTTAAACTGCCAATTGACCTATTTTTATCTTTCCAGTGAATAATATACCTGGTTTACACATTTCCTAGCAGCTCACCAAATTATCAGTGGAGAGATCAGGTTTTGCTTGCCTTCTCCCTCTGGAAATGGTGTGAACAAATGCTAGGTGGCAAGTCTTTACCTAGTTCCAGGAGCTCCTGGAGATTTCTCATGGCGTTGGTCATTTCCCCAAGCTTTGTGTAAACCTCATGCATTCGTGGATAAACGCCACTGAGAGAATTCACATCAAACAGCTTCTGGAAGTGAGAGACTATCGCTAACAGGGTTGGTAGGGATGGTGTCTGGCTGTTCTGTAAGCAAGCAGAAGGAGCAACTCATCAGTGTTACTGCTTAACAAAGCAAGGATTCTTTTAAAAAGTAAACATTCTTAAAACTAGTCTATGAAGAAAAACAGGTGTACTGCCCTTATTAAACCACGGCATTTGAAATATTCTCTAATCTGAAAACATCCTGAAAAGAGTTTTCAGACACAAGTATCCAGCAAACTAAAAAATCACTCTCTAGCAAGTACATTTATGTATTCTCAATGCTGACTGAGAAACAGACAGAACAGGATAACCTGAGACTACAGGGCAATGCAAATTCCTCGCTGGTCAAATGACTTTGATTAAAGCAGTCCTCCCCGAGGTGAATTTTCCATTACATTAAAATAGTCTGACTATTGAATGTCTTCAAACAGCTATTTGTTAAACCCCAGGAGGCTTTCAAATGCACAAATCTAATCACCGTGCTAAGACCACATTTGAGAATTTCCACAGTAACTTGTGATTATAAACCCCTGGAAGAATTACCTTTTCCTTATTTTCTATTTCTTCCAAAATGGCATCTACTATGAACTGGAGGTCTTCAACTTGTATAGATTCCCTGCTGTCTTGTGGATCTTCAGTATGCCAGGGTGCCAGTTCTAGAGACAGTTTTGTCAAGGACCTATGCAAATCCTTTTAAAACACAGGAAGGGACACAACTTATATTAGTAACTGCTTGAAGGTGTTTTTTATTACAGAAACAGGCAGATTTTCTGTTTCTCATATGCAAAAACATTCTTATACTGGAGACAGTAAGGGTTTAGTTTTCATGGAACTTCAGCACAGTGTTCAGTGTTCAGCACAGTGACTTCTTATAGTCTTGCTTAACCTGGTAGTCTAACAATTAAGGTACTGCAAATATTACAATTTCAGTGAAATAAGAAGTGCTGGTAACAGAGATTTTGGCTTTAACCAGAATTCCTTCATTTGTATTTCGATCAGAAAGTTACTGTTCGGGCAAGACAAAGGAAGTAAAAAGAATGCATTGTCATTAATGCACGAAGCACATCAACTCTAAAATTTAAGTGTCTTCTTAGGCGGTGAACAAACCCATATAGATGATATACACAGAGGAATACCTCTGGTGTGTAGGAACACTGCATATTTTTCACCCACTATGTTTTAAAATGGCATATAAATAGCAGAATCATTTTTAAAATTTAACACCAAGTCAGGCAATAACAAAAGCTGCACACAACAAAAAAACCCTACATACAGGAAGGGACCAAGGAGGGGTCACTGGATTATAGGAAGAATATAAAACCAAGTACAATAATGCATTACCTTCAGGGCCATTAGCTGATCTGCCCACATTTCTATAGTAAGTGGAAGGTGCTCAAATCCACATTCCTGCCTGTTCTCTTTAATGTGATTTTGCACTGGCCCTTTACTGCGCCTGTATATTAATGGAGGAGCTCTTGGGCTTCGCAAGACAGAATCAATATGGGACAAAACCTTCAACAACAAATAACAAATGTTATTGCTCAAATATGTACAACATTTTATAATAAAATCTCTCTACCACAGTCATGATGGTCTAAATGTTAAATCACAAATAGCTCCAGTAAGTTATTATCAATGAATTTTACAGAAGCATTCAATATGTAATACTTTCAAAGATTTAAAAATATACTAGCTGGAAGATACATAAAAGCAACGCAAACATACTCCCCTTTAGGGATATGTAACATTTATACACTTGAGGCATTGTTCTTTTCACAGTTTACATTTTGCTAAGTTTTATTGTGTTTGCCTTTTTCTTTTTATTCAAAGAAAAATAAAAGCTACTCTCTCCTCAGGCATGTTTAAAACAGTAACATAAGGATCTGTACTGTACAAGGCCTCAAACAAATCCCCTGTCCTGAAAAGACCTCAGCTAAATCATTCATTTGATGTTTCCCACCCTAGTCTCTGCTCCCATGCTGTACATTACTAAGATGTAACAATTAAGAAAATTAAGAACAAGCCTACATTAACTGCCAAATCCATTACACACCTCATGCGGAGGACTTCATATGAACTCTTAGACTCAAAATAGCATGCTTCAGTTTACACGGTTAAACAAAACTCGTATGTTGTATTTCACTGTAGTAATAGTGCTAGATACACACAGCACAGATAAAATCTGCATACCTTTAAGTACTGCTGGCAAACTACCTGCAGCCTATCAACCCCTGCAATATTCTCAGATTCTTTCTTTTCTTCTGTTCTTTCTCCGGTACTACTCCCGGAAGACCTACATGCCAAATACATACAGTGGATTACATAAGTAGCCTTAGCAGGAGGTACTACTTTCAACTTGATTAAAGAACCAGGTATGAAGTACACAAACACCTACAAAGTAAAAATCTTCATTATATGACACCTGCCAATAGAATTCCATCAAACCAAGCTAGCTGAAAAACGTAATACCTAATGTAAGCATCATTAATTTATCTCCAGTCTCCAGGCTGAGGTTGCTCCAGGCTGCATGCTGATTTAGAAGGGACACCACCAGCTGCACAGCTGTTCTGTTACAGAAGTTCTACTATGGCTGAAGACTTAAAATCCAGAATTTTACTCAAAAGGGTCAAATGCCATGCTCACCGTGTTTATCTGCTTGAACATCTTTCCTGGCTTTCTATACATAGCTCACTATTCTTCTTGTCAAATCTGAGATGACTTTCTATAAAACTACCATTAAATCTTATCCACTGTATGAGAGAAAAGACCATGTAAATATGCCTTATGTAAAATGAAGAACATTTTTAAAGTTTAAGCAAGTGATGTCTTTTTCAGACTGTAAAATTTTTATCATTCAGTATACACATGCACAAATGATTAAGTGAAATTACAGATAAAAACACTCTGTCAACAGTGGATTTCTAATACCTTCAATGTATTTTCTTAGTAATGTTTCAAAGAAAACAAAGTCAATTTCTAAGAATAATATGGACATAACTTCAGTGGCTGCAATGTTTTGTCAACTCATACTTTCTCATTCATAATCCGTAACGTAACCAGGAGATTTCTTTACAGCTCATGGAAGCAACAAACACCACAGTTTGGTCCTGTCCATATGGTCTGCAATAGCACTCAAATCCAATCCAGAAAGACAAAATGAAGTAAAAGACACACTGCTATGCCCCCCGAAGAGACCACACCATCATTTCAGAGATTCACAGTGTGTCTTTGGAGACACAATGGCATTTGTTGCTTATAGCCAGGCTCCCAGAAATGGGGATAAGGTACAAGCTTTACAAGCTGCTATCTACTTTACAGGGTGCAGAGTATCTTTGCCTTTAGATGTTCAGAGGATTCATGGAAGTTACTGAAGAAATATACTTACTTGATAGTTTTCTTTAAAGTTTTCTCTAGTTTCTTCACTTGGTGCTTGTAAAGTTTTAATTCCTGTGCAGTTGGTCTGTTAGAAAGAAAAGGTACCATATTGTATGTTTTGCATTTGAAGGTATCTATAAAACTCAGCCAAGTGAAAAGTAAGCAAGCTTTGCCACTGCCACAGCAGCATTCTGGAAATTAAATTCTGCAGTATTTCCACATAGGAAGAGCAATAAATGGCAGACTAACCATCAGCAGTTGTTGCTATTAACAGCGTAAGGAGGGAAGGGTGACTGCTGCTGACATTTCTTATTTCTACATATCACTTTTAAAGGCAGATTCCATACTATACTTTTAAAATGATGGTGCTTTCGGCTTCTTTCTCTATAAAGCAGTCTGCTGAAGTGCCCTTGCAAAGGATGATACTTATCCTTTCTCACCTTATTTCCAAATCTTTCTTGAGATTTATATTTTCAAGCAAAAGCTGCTCGTTCCTGGCTTTTGTTTCAATAAGTTGTTTCTGGAAAGACTGCAACATAAGCTGTGTTACTTCTCTTATTTCACTCATTCCATAATCAACAAGCTTTAACAATTTAAAGTATGTACATGTTAAGAAGAGCTCTCTATTGCCTATATAGCAAGACAGTGTGGATGAGGAATTAGTCAACTAAGATCAAGAACCTGCTGTGTTAGACGACAGTTGGAGAACCTATAATTAAGGAGGTTATGCAGTCCCCAAGCAAAGACAACTCACAGAACAGCCCTGCATCTTCCCATAAAGAGTGAACCCTACCCAGAGAGTGTGCAAGTTAAGAAGACATGGTAAGAACAAGGGGATAGGCATCAAATACATGTGTGCTTCTAGGTGGCATTTTAAGAGTTACCATTTAGAGATCTGCATGGACTTATTCTTAGCAGTTCCATACCGTGAGCAGTGCTCTGTAATTAGGAGTAGCATCTAGATTTAAGAATTCTTCCTTGCTTTTCACTTCTTTCTGTACCTGATCTTCATCTTTTTTATATTGCCTACTGGGAAACATAAATTGTTTCAGTTTACTGTAATTTGATGACCTCAAAGATCTATGTTGGTTTAGTTAGCAGTATATATGGTAATAATATTTCCATAAACTGCAAAGTAAATAGATTAGAAATTTTGCCCTAAGATCCACTGCTCTTCTCTATTGTTTCTGGGAAGCTGTTTCATGTACTAATTAAGTACACTTATTCCTTGAGAGAAATTCCCATACAAGAAAATCGCAATTCTTTGTTCATGATAATAATAACCTCAAATGATAGGAACGCCTCAGGTATCTCAGCTTGTTGCTTTGTACCATTTAGGCACCACAACAGAGCTGAAAAGCTGGTAGCCCGTTTGTTTAGTGAGATGAGTCGACTGAGTGCAGCTAATGTAGTACTTCTGCCTGTGAACCACGGCAAAAGAGGAAGGGAATAAAAACCCAACTTCCTAGCTGTCCCAGCCTCCTGCATGACCAGCTGCTTAGCTGACTGTTATTCCCTGGATGAATCCAAACTTCCATGACCATTACAATTCTTTGCTGTTTCTTACATGCTAGTGACATCTGGAACACAGAAAATTTACCATTGTAAGATTTAAGAACAGTAAGGAGTAAGAAAATTTTTAACAGTAGAACCATAAGGTACCAGATGAGACCTACCTTAGCTCCTTTTTCATTTCGCTAATTTGAGATTCATAATAGTCAATTAGACAAAGGAACCTAAAGAAAAGAAAAATGGCATTACTGAATCTCAGATATTCTCCAAAACCAATAAAAATCATGCCTGGAACAGGCCAGCTTGTACATCTGCACTATACTTCAGAAGCGACTGCTTCAAGAATGTTCTCTTTCATATCAAACATGGTCACAGTTTTCCAGAATAGAACAGACACTAACTACACACTAGTCTAAAAAGCAGCAAAATTATTCAAGAGGACAGAAAAGCTAAATCCTCCTGACAGCCTCATCATCTTGTGCCTGTTTCCCCAGCAAGTGTAAAGGTGAGGTGCAGTCTTGAGTACTAGGGCTCTGCGACCATTGCAGGAGGTGAAAGCACAGGTCCCACACAGTCCAAGAACATCTGTCTTTGAAGAAACTAAATATCCTTTCAGAGTGGTTGCAAAACCTAGGCCGACAAAAACCTGAACAGCTGAGAAACTGACTTTCCTCTTGAGCATTCTGAGATTGCCTGTTAGAGAGATAAGTGAGAATGCACAGGGAAGTAAACGCAGTGATCCTCCCTCTTGTACAGTTAGGCCATAAGAAAAAGGCTGTGCACACACAATCCCTTTTAAATGCTACCCAGGAAAACATTGCTAGGCAGGCCTAGGAAATCAGCTGACAGGAGCCCAACAAAGTGTGGCTACCTGGGGCCTAAGAGTTGTCAAGTCTCCGATTACAGCAGAACTATAGAGATCTTACTGCAAGATACACAGGCTTGGAACACTTGCAGGACTTTCCCTAAAATACCTGGGAAGCCTTGCAGCAAACCTTCAGTCCGCAGTTGCAAAGACCACTTTCCAGAACTGGAAGGGCTCTTTCTGGTGAGGCTGGGGATAGTCTTTGTTGTTTTCTTCTTTGGTTGTTTTTTACTTTACATTTTTAAACGTTAAGAGTGCCAGGATGAGATCACCTTAACAGATACGGAGCTCCAGAGTAGAGTGGATCATTCTCTTCTCTTTGCTGACACCTAGCGTGTACGTTTTGAATTTCTGCCATGGTTTTATCTAGCTCACATTGTTTAAATCCCTGCACCAATGTACCTGTGCAAGAATTCATATTTCAACCTGCACCCCTAACGTCTCCAGCCTTTTATTTCTTTTTCTTAAATATAAATATTGAGAACAGTTACTTTAAAATCAGTTTCTTCATTTAATATTATAGGTCGCTCACCAATATAAGAAAATTGCTTACTGCTGATCTAGAAGAGACTTGGGAGCTCTTTTGCAAAAGTGACAAAACATTTTGTTTTGAGTGGCAACACACCGCTGCTCCTCCAGCCCAACTTTGCACAGCTCCTTCTGCAAACGGGCAATTGTCTCTTCCTGTTCCTGCAGCTTCTCCTGCTGCTGTTGATATTTTGCCTGTGAACAGATAATGGGAGAGTTATGAAATTATTCTAACCCGCAAACTGGAGACAGTACTGTACATGTCCAGGTAGGCACTTGGTCCCAAGGAGGCTCAATTTCAGCCATATCGAAGAGGCAGTGAAAGAAGGATACAGGTATTTTTCAAAGTTACTGCTAGAAAATTCTGTATAGATTGAAAAATCCTAGCTATAAACAATGTACGAACTCAGTGACCCAGAACTCATGCTTGTTTTGATCAATGTAAATATTTTTAGAGCTTTTAAAACAAGTCAGAAGTTTGAATCCTCAGACAGTACTATCTGAATTACCTGTGAAGCCTGCTGATCTTCTTGAAGTTGTCTGACCTGATTCTGTTGCTGGCAAACTTTAGCTATCGTCTCATCTTCCAGCTGGCAAATTTTGGACTTAATGTTTTTCACCACATTTTCCAAATCATTAGCCCGTTGTTCTTGTCGAGATGCCCGGCCATTTTCCTGCCGGATCTCATCTCTGAAAAAACAAATAAAACCTTAATTTAGATTAAACTCGTTTCACTAAAGACAGTGAAAAAAGCACAGGCCTGACGACATTATCTGATAATGCTCAATAACAGCCTGTGGCAGCAGGTATGGGAAGCAGCAGCAGATGAAATAGCAGAACAGCACAAATGGAATTAAGCCAACATTGCTGCATATTGGGCAATAATCTTAGTAAAACAGTTTTAAGCTGCTGGTGTAACAAGAGCTCCACCTGGCAGGAGTAGGACACTGATAATGCTTTTCCTGTGCCTTAGCAAGTAAATTTCTTCCACTGCTTATCCTTACCTAAGAGAACGATTGGTCTCCATAAGCCCCTGCATAATTTTCTGCTGTCGGGCAATGTTTTCCACCAGTGTTTTTAATGCAAGTCTTATTCCTAGAGAAGACTGTCTGTCTAAGACGATCATATCTGGAGATACATAAAATAAGCAAAGTCATAATGAAAGGCTTTTAATCATAGAATCATAGAACAGCTAGGGTTGGAAAGGGACCTTAAGATCATCTAGTCCCAACCCTCCTGCCATGGGCAGGGACACCTCACACTAAACCATGTCACCCAAGACTCCATCCAACCTCGTTCTGAACACTGCCAGGGATAAGATCACATCTCTGCTACCCTTTGGAAGTCACAGCTTTAGAGATGCCTTATGAACTTAGGCTTACTATTTCAAAATACAAAACCTTGTACAATTAGCATCTCCTTACCTGCTGTATTTCTGCAGCTTTGGGAGGCAGCAAACCTCACTGGTTTCAACCCATGATGCATTAATAGCTTGTTTAAGTTTTCCCATTCAGCCTTCTCCTGCTGAAGGTGGGAGAGGGAGACAGAAACACAAGTTCTCAAGATCAGCTCATGGTCTCCTGTCTTTCCTGTTGTGCAAGCAGCAGAAAATACCAAATGCTCCCAAAGAAAAGCAAAGCAACCCCAAGTCCCCAAAAGCCCCAGTCACTGTAGGAGGGCTTGTGAGACATTCCAATCCGATCTGAAACAAGTACTGGTGTAAAGTGTATTTAACAGTACCCAGAGCACTCAGTTTCCCTCATCACTACTAGAAGGATGTGCAATGAGTGAAGGTTTAGAACACCCAGCCCTTGGTCAAATCCAGCGCGCACCAGAGGTGCAGCCGGCCTCAGCCCTCTGCCTCAGCCCTCTGCCCCAGCCCCAAGAGAAGCCCCAAGAGAAGCCCCAAGAGAAGCCCCCAGAGGGCGCGGGCGCCTGCCTTGGGGGTGTGAAAAACACTGGGGTGATTCATTTTCTTTCTGTTCTAAGTACCGAGCAGTAACAACATCCGGCTCAGGTTCGCCACGGTACCTCTATCATGGCGAGGGCCACCCGCTTCCGAACCGCCAGCAAAGAAGACCGAATCCCGCGCCGCCGCCTGCAGACAGCCACCGGGATACAGGAGAGCAAGGAGGTCGCTCACCGGGACCGGCAGCCTCAGCAGGTCCCGGTCACCGACGAGCCAGCTCTTCGCACAGGATTGGCTGCGGCTGTAAGCGCAGTGGGCCGGGGTAACGGCCCGCCTGCGCAGGCCGGGCGGGAAGGAGGAAGGCGGGCGGCCGCGGGGCGGCGCTGGCCGCACGTCGCCATTTTGCGGCACGGGGAGCCGAGGGGGAGGAGAATCCTGCGCAGGTAGGAGCGGCGAGGTACGGGCATGGCTCGTCTGCTCGTGCGGCTGCCCGTCCGCCCGTCCGCCCGTCCGCGGCGGCACGATCCCTTCTCAGGCAGCGCGGAGCTCAGTCCCTTCCCGCCCCGACACTGCTTGGTGGGAGGCCGGGCCCGCGCGGGCGGAGGGAGCGTCTGCCGGGCTCCTTGGAGACCGCCTGGCCGTTAAAGGAGGAGGAAGGAGAGGAAGCAGACCGCGTGGCCGGCGGCGGTGCTTCCGCTTGTTACCGCTGCCCCGGCCTGGCGGAGGAGTGGGTCGAGATGGGGCTGGCTGTGTTGCCGGGGGTCGGGCAGCCGCGTGTCCGCGGGGTGTGGAGGATCAAGGCGATCGCAGTAAGCTGCTTGGCGAGGATTGAGAAGCGTGGCTGTCAGAGCTTAGATAAAAACAAACAAAACCCTCTAATCTTTGCTGGCAGTAAATGTGGGTGGTGTGGAGAAACTTGCCGTCTGTGTAATTCATACACTTGTTAGTGCACCATCCTTTCTTGTCCGTTACCAGGCATGGATTATTAAGTGGATGCAGAGCGGTAATCCTAGCCTAATTTTCAGAACAAGTCCTTATGGATAAAGAAGTAAATCTCATTCTGGACTGCTGGCTTGGTTTAACGGAACATGCAGATAGGTGCCTGGCGTTCGGCAGTTAGTACAAACCCATTTCCTTGGGTGGGAGCCAGCGAGGGGACGCGGGAGGGCTGGCTGCGGCAGGCAGTGTACAACTATCCCGTCGCATCCGCATGCCCTTCAGAAGACATAGAGCTGGCCTAGAGTTTGAGTTCGGGTTTGATTACCACAGCGCCATGACTTGTTAAAGAAAAAAAGGCAACTGTGTGTTCTGGGATGCTTCCTAACCCCTGTGGCATTGATCCTCAATTACCTGCTAATATTCATGCCACAGTGTTGCATCCTGCCTGGGGTAATGCCATCGCTGTGGGTAGCCTGTAGACATGCGCCAGGTGCCACCTCTTCTGGCATTTCTTTTTGTACCTGAGGCCACTTGTATTGGTAAGTCGGCAGGGAGAAGCTGGGTCTGTCCTGAAAGCCTGGCACCCACTCCTTTGAGGAGAAGGGAAGAGGGAAGTGCCGAAATAAAAATAGCTTGAAAGCAGCCCTGAAGAGTAGGACTTGGGGGTGTTAATTGATGAGAAGCTCAGCATGAGCTGGCTGTGTGCACTTGCAGCCCAGAAAACCAACCACATACTGCGCTGCATTGAAAGAAGCGTGATCAGCAGGTTGAGGGAGCTGATTTCTGACCCCTTACTCCACTGTATTCAGGTCTGGGGCCCCCAACAGAAGAGGGACATGGGCCTACTTGAGCAACTCCAGAGGAGACCACGAAGATGCTCTGAGGTCTGAAGCCCCTCTGCTGCAAAGACAGGCTGAGAGAGCAGGGGTTGTGCAGCCTGGAGAAGACAAGGCTCCAGAGAGACCTTAGAGCAGCTTCCAGTGCCTAAAGGGGTACAAGAAACCTGGAGAGAGACTTTCTACAAGGGCATGTAGTGATAGGGCAAGGGGGCATCGCTTTAAACTGAAAGTAGATTTAGATTAGACATTAGGAAGAAATTCTTCCCTATGAGGGCAGTGAGACACTGGAACAGGTTACACAAAGAAGTGGTAAATGCTCCATCCCTGGCAGTGTTCAAGGCCAGTTTAGAGGGGGCTTGGAGCAACCTGATCTAGTGGAAGGTGTCCCTGCCCATGGCAGGCCGTTGGCACTGAGTGAGCTTTAAGGTCCCTTCCAACCCAAACCATTCTGTGATTCTATGAAATATACCCAGCCTGACTTCCACCATGTGCCAGAGGATGTGAGCCTTCACAGAAACCAGTCCTTAATTTTAGGAACAACCGAAACTATCTCACTACTGTGAGAATTAAATCCTTGGATCCTTTGAAAAGTTTTAGGAACAGTAAAACCTAATTTTCAGTTTATGAACAGAAATGTGTGTACTGACAAAACCACAACAGTAATACTGCAGTGTACTTGAGCATATTTTAAAATAAGAGCTTAAGACAGAGTGAAGGAGGTTTTAAATGCACCTCTGCTGGTGCATTTAAAATGGGTCCTCTGTTCTGCTAAAGAGAGATCCCAGAACTGATAACTTCACTTTTAATTCATTTTTAACTAAAAAGTGCAGTTCATAAAAAATTAGCGTATTTGCACTTAAATTATGCTTACTGATACTCACAGACAATGCAGGTAGCAGGGGTTTAATAAAATGAGTAAGTTGGCCTCGTTGCCTGTGCTATATTGCTTTCCCCAAAGCGGCAACAATCCCTGGTTTGCTTCAGTTTGTGATTGAGATGGGCAGCTCTGGAATTGGTTCCTGTTTTGGTCAAGTTCTTTGTTTTTAAGCTCTTGCTCACAAGTTAGGGAAACCATTTTTCCATCAAGTAACTGAGAAACCTGTGATGTGCTGATAAAGCTAGGATAAATTGCACCTTCTGGTTTTGTAAAAGAATACTTACATTTGCCATTCAAGACAGAGGAAAAAAATATGTTTGTATGACATCATATATATGGCAGTGCGTGATAGTTCATGACACTTCAAAAGATGCCCTTTGTCTTGCATGGAGTAAAGGGGGAAATCTAGGCCTCAACGCTTCTCTGCTGCTATTCTGCTCTTCTTTTATTTCTTGCTGCTAATTGGATTAATAGGTTACTATGGCATCCCGTGAGGAGATTACTATCTGTGAAGATGAAGTAAGGTAAAAAATCACTGTGGTATGACTTTAAACTGAAAAAGAGGTATTGTGCTATGGGCAGATTTGGAAAGATATCCATAGTCCCAGTGGTCACTTCTGACTGTATCTGAACTTTAAAGATTACTTAAATGAAAGGATTATCTTGCCAGATCTCTGCCTTTGTGAGTGTTTCTGTGTGCAAACTTGCATTGCTGAATGATGTATGTAATGTATGAGAAAGATGACAGAGAAAGCTGATAAAACAGGTAACATCCTGACTAGTTTTCAAGTTTAAAATGCTAAAACACTTTCTCAGGGACGAATCAAAATACTGCATTTTAATGCCTACCAAGACATTGCAGAGCTGTCCAAGAGCATCTGAATTCCAAGTGTAATTTTGTAACCATGCTGTCACCTGAAGACGAAGTTAATAGAGGTTAGCTGGATATATATGTCTTTGTATGGTGTTTGTCAAAGTGAGTCTGTTTAAGTGTCTATTTATATTTTGTGATATTTTGTCATATTTAAGTGTTTGGAAAACTTGAAAAAAGAAGCAATTATGTAGGCATATTCTTTCAAGTCTCACTTCATTTGTAAAAAGTGACTTGCCCTGATGAAGTAAACTTTGAAGTATAGACATCAGTAATTGAACTCTTTCAATGACAATTGATTTACTTTACTGTTTTTTTCTATAGGTCTCTCTACAGCCACTTAGAGAAGATGACAGATTTGGTGGCTGTGTGGGAAGTAGCTTTAAGTGATGGTGTTCATAAGATTGAATTTGAACATGGGACCACTTCAGGAAAACGTGTCGTCTATGTAGATGGAAAGGTGAAATTGCTGTGTGCTCAAAATCCACTACGATACAGATTATGTAAATGCACTTCCATGCAACAGGCATCAGAACAAACAAAGACTAATAAATGCGAGTGATGTGTATTCAGTTGATTAACTTTAGCTGATTTCTTATTTCAGTTACAGGTAAGGTATGAATATTCGTGAAGTGCTTTGCTGTCCTTGGGTGGAGGCATTGTAGACACAGAAAATACCATGTATTCATTCTTTCTGAAATAATAGTGAAGTACTGAGCTGTTTCCCAAGTTCAAGTTAATTTTTCTTACACTAAAACATGCATTCATGTTTTATTAATTAATACCCATTGCCTTTGTTTTATTTTGCAGGAAGAAATAAGAAAAGAATGGATGTTTAAATTAGTGGGTAAAGAAACATTCACTGTTGGAGCATCCAAAACACAAGCTACTATTAACATTGATGCTGTCAGTGGCTTTGCATATGAATATACTTTGGAGATCAATGGGAAGAGCCTCAAGAAGTATATGGAGAACAGGTTAAAAACAACCAATACTTGGGTACTGAGTTTGGGTGGTGCAGACTATAGAGTTGTTCTAGGTAAGTAAACACTAAATGCCTTTGTGTTGCTGCCTTTGAGTAAACTTGTATGCATTTAATAACTGGCAATGAAGAGAAAGCACAGTTCAGTGACTGGAACTGTTGCAGTGTAAAATCCTAGGTCTGAAAGTTTAGGATTAGATACTAAAGACAGCTTGAAAAATAATGGTCTTGTTACACCTGTGTGAGCCTACAGCAGCATGGTCTAGATATAAAACAAAACAGAAATGAAAGCCCTAGCAAGGCAGCAAGACAGTTGTCTGGGTAAAGCATGTTAAATAACGCTGCTGACCTGGAAGAAGATGTTGGAGCTTCACTGAATGAGCAGCACTCAAGTAATGAGCAGAAATTCCTAAATTATTCTTTCTTCAAATTTTTCAGTTTAAGAAAGTCACAATATCTCTGACAATATTCAGAACAACCCAGAACAGTAGCCAGGGCTAGGGAGAGGTAAAAATTTATGTTGATAGCAAAAGTGTTTGCCTGTTGATGCCAGAGCCTCCCATCTCTCCAGTATGAGAACAAACCCTGTAGCCTGAGTACTATGGCTAACAAGGAGCTTGTTTTGGGAACTGAAAGTAAAATTCCACAGTAAATTTTTTAAATTCTTGATCTTCTTGTCTGTAAGGGAAAAAAATGTCTTGTTCTTTCTACTTTTTGTTTTCTGTTTCCTTCACAGAAAAGGACACAATGGATGTGTGGTGCAACGGTCAAAAAATGGAAACAGCGGTAGGTGGTCATCTCCAAAGGTTTTTCACAGGTAATGGCTAGGTAACCAAAGCTTAGCAAAGTGAGCCACAGAGGGACACATTACCTCACTTTACCAGAGAGTATGAGCATACACCTGGACAGGCAGTACACTATGAGTTTGTTCTGAATGATCTTCACTGTATCTTATAACTGACAATTTGAATTAGGATGCCAAACATTAGCTATTTAAGGGTAAACAATGGTTTTGTTTACACTTTTTAAACAAGCAAAATAAATCTGGGTCAGTTGTCCAGGGTTTTCACAAGGAAACCTTCATGGGAATGGAAGTGACTTGAGTGTAATGCAGAGTGTAGAGCCACCTCCTCCAAATCTGCTCATGTTAGCAGTGACCAAAAGTTAAACACATGTAGTCTGACTCTGGCTTTTTTTCCATCTAGAGATGGTCCCTAACACAGGACTTAATAGTCTTATTGGAACAAAGGCAAGTTTTTGTCTTTCTGTCACATCTGCATCGTTTGTTAGGTTAGGTTGACGGCTAGAGGGTTTACTCTATTTGGTGTCTTTTTATCCTGTGATACAAATAGCTTTCAATATGCGTACTACGTAGGCTGCCCCATCCTTAAATGGTGTGCTTTCTCACTAGAGAGCTGTCACTGTGTTTACTACTGCCACGAGTAAGTCCCTGGATGAGTACAAATTGTAAAATCAAAAGGTTTGCTGTGCTTGAAAACAAGATGAAAAGATTCACCAGATGTTTCTGTGGTAATCAGTGGAAGAAACATCCTCTCTCAGTGAATCAGAATTTCTGTTCTTGATGGTTCTCAGCCTTTCCCATGATGTAATAAATGCGCTAGGAGATACTCTTGCAAGCTACATGTACAGGTTTCATTGTCAAACTGTGCTTGCATTGCAGTAGCACACAGATTTTTCTACCCTCCCAAAGATCATGACAAGAGCACAGCAGTCAGTGGCAAAATCCGTAATGGGAAATAACGTAACTGCAGCAGGAGCTGTGTATCCAAACCACACAACTGTTACACTTCCAGTCAGGGATCTCTTCATCCTGCTGTAGATGGCACCACTAAACACTTCATGTTTTACTGCCACTTCAGCCTCAGTTGTGCGGTACTTACTGATTGTACTACACAACTCAGAAGGAAACTCTCTTTCCTATTTTTGTTTTACTGACATGGATCAATGATACTGATTCACAAGCTTCAGTTTTACCACTTCTGATTATGTGAAACCTAATAGTCACAGATCTTTATCTGGACACCTCAACACAGCCCCAGTGTGAGATTCCACAGTTTTGTTCAGCAATTGCACTGTATTTGTCACAGGTACTCACAGCTGCTGTAATTGTGGGAACCAAGAGGGATCTTGACCTTGGAAACAGTCTGATGCGCTTGAGCTTTTTACTTTACTAAAGTAGCACATGTCTAGTTTTATTCTTGTCTCCTTTCTCCCAGGGTGAGTTTGTAGAAGATGGAACTGAAACTCACTTCAGTGTTGGTGATCACAGCTGTTGCATTAAGGCTGTCAGTAGTGGGAAACGAAAGGAAGGAATTATTCATACCCTTATTGTGGATGACAGAGAAATCCCAGAGACTGTGGAGTAGCCTCCAGTTAACTGATTATTGTAGGACTAAGATAAGGAATTTTCAATTACTGTTGTAATTATTTTAATATGTACTACTTGGTACATCTGGTTTGTGCTGGGTTTATTTTCTAGTTTCTGTATATGGAATTATTCTTTTTATGGGCCAGTTGAAAATTATTATATACAACCTCTTACATAACTGTTTTTTAAAGTCTATGTATATATAAATATATAAATATATACATTATATCACCAAGTGCAGAGAATACTGGTGAGCTTAAGTAGAAATTATATATTAGAAAATACCTCGCTGTAATAAAATGGAAGATAAATATTTGGTAAGACTGAATCCTTTAAACTGTGGGTGTACGTGGAGGGAGGAGGAAGCATGTGCTGGGCATTGGAGGAAGCTGTTAAAGTTTTCTCAGTAATCATTTTTTCTATTAAAAAAAGTTGGTAATCAGTTTAAAAATAAAAAATCCACTTGCAACCTTACTGAAGAGTTCAGAGTTAGACTTTTATAACTTCATTTCTTTTGGATAGTCCCTAGCACTGTGACTGTTAATCTTGGGAGTTGTGGGTGCAGTACAAATGTGCTGGAATTCACAAAGCCATTGAATAGTTTGGGTTGGAAGGAACCTTTAAGCTCATCAAGTTCCAACCCCTTGCCATGGGCAAGGACACCTTCCACTAGACCACTGTGCCTCATCTAACCTAGCCTTGAACACTGCCAGGGATGGGGCACCCGCATCTTATCTGGGCAACCTCTGCCAGGGCCTCAGCACCCTTATAGCAAACAAATTAATTATTTTGAAAAGTTTTATTAAATGTTAATTTCATCTGTGTTTTCAGGTTCATACTGCTCTCTATTAGCATAATGCTTTACATGTGGCTGAAATGCTTTCCATATGACATTAGTTTCTAGTAGTTGTATGTGAGCACTTCTTCTCCCCACATAATTACCATTTTAACCACAGGTGGCTTTTCAGTCTAGAAGCAGGCCTGATATTGGCAGACAAGCCTTTGTTTCTGTATTACAGCACTGTTACGGCCCTGTAGGTGTTTAGTTAGGGCTGTAACTGATGGTTTTAAATGCTTTAGACTGGACAAATCTGGTAGTAGCTTTTAGTTGGGGGCAATAGATTTGTTTTGAACCCCTGCTAACACCAGGCATAGCTCATATGTTAGCACAGAAAATTTCAAAGTACCCGAGAGCTGGACTGAATCCCCTTTTACATTAACATAAGTTATAGTAGCTCTTAGAATTTTCCAATCACTGGCTTTAGGGTCACTCCAGACCCAGTGTGGGGATACCTGGCTACAAGGATGACACTGTAAACTTTAAAAGATACCAGTAAAGGAGATTAATTAAAGAGACATTCAATGCTGTAGCTTGAATCAGTTCTCCACTATTCTGTAGCCTTTCAAAGAGATTCAGTGCCAGTGAGAAATTTGAAGCTCAGTCAAGTCATGTTCTTAAGATTATATGGAAAAATAACAGGTTAGCCGATAGTATCAGTAATACTTTTTATTTTGAATACATATGTCTACAATACTTGGAATATCCTAACTAATACAAACTGTAATAGCAACTACCATTAGAAAGCATGAAGTATTGCCTCACATTTACCATAACTATGTGCATTTAATAGCATGTCCCAGAGTCAGAAATAGCTTTGACTCATACATTTACATGTTTGAGTCAGAAGAAAAATTAGGAATCAAAGGCATAACCAAGATTTCTTGGGGTTTACAAACATAGATAATATGTCAGATTAAGAAAATGTAACAAAGGAATAACAACCTATGCAAACATCAGGTGTATAGTCACATGCTAAGAACATCTTAAAGCATAATGTAAATGACCAGATAAATGTTAAACTGTATTTGTGATGCTTTTCCTTCTGCTTCCATTCACAGATGGTTTTATTCTAACCTCCTTAACATATTGACTTACTTCATTTGTTTATGGGTATTTCAGAGCACTTTGCACAAGGCACTTTGATCACAGCAAGAACATCCTCTACCAGAGGAGTACAAGAAGTACCAGACCCTGTTCTGAGGTGGCTTCACAATAGCTACAGGTCTAATTAATCCTTATTCAGGATACTGCTGGTTTCTTTACAAGTCAACAAATATCGTGGAAGGGCCTGAGCACTGTTGCAGATGACAAAGGTGTCAGGATTGTTTACATCATCTACCAAGCTGTCGTATACTTTAATGGCATCCCCCTCCACTGCTGGTGGCATAATATAAGATGAGTTGCCTTTAGTATATAAGCCTGTTATTACCTCAGCCTCAAACACATACATTTTAGAGTCTGTTTCCTGTGTGTTTTTACCCTCAATTAGACCTTTTGGGTTCCTTTTAAAGTAGATGCCAGCTCCATATTTTTGTTCTGGAAAAAAGAAAGAAAAATTTTTAGAAGAATAAAAGCCTTTAACAATCGCTTGTTGTGGGGTGGTGGTACTAAAAGTCCGCTTCTTGATTCAGTATTACATGTTATTGCATTAACATTACAGCTGAATGTGTGCCATCCTCTCAGAAGTAAATATGTATTAAGTGGCTCTAATGCTAACACTGGCCTTCCACTGGGATCATGAGCAGTGACAGCTGATGGCCATTCTGATTTAACTGCTGCTGCAGTGAAGACCATTCAGATTTAACTGTTAATCCAGTGATAGAAACATCAAGGTATAATGTATTTATATAAACACTTCAGTCAGCATGTACTAAGGACTCTGATAAGGTGGCAAGAGTTTAATAATGTAAACTACAAAATAAAAACTTTGAGATTTTGAAGAAGAATGCTGCATAAAATGCTACTACTGTATGGCCTGGAAAAGTGCAAAGAAATTAAATGAGACCATCATCCTATTTATTACTTTGAAAGGGTGAAAATTTGCCACATATATATGCATAGACAAGGAAAGGCAAACCTCACTTTTTTGAACAGTTTGTTGTCTGAAATCCCAGTTCTGCGTTTGACAAGCAAAATACCAGACCCTGCACCTACTGCAGAATGAAGCATTAAATGCTTATCCTTTCCACTTCTGGAAATGTCTGTCTACTACAATACTTCATAGACACCACAACTTTCTTCCTAAGCATACTCTAGTTTGAATGGCAGTCTGCTCAGATTCTGACCGCACCTGATCTGAGCAGGGGATTAGCCTAGATGACCCTTAGAAGTATCTTTCAGACTTAATTAGTCTGTGATTCCTTTGAACATGTTTTAAAACATCAAGCTGCAGCAAGTAAATAGAGATACTGAGTTCTGACTTTAAAAAAGTGACACAATAAAAGAAAACATGGACATGCCATTATGTGTATGTATATTCTGCCAGCAGTGTCTGCTAGGCTAGAATCCTGCTTGTCTTCCCAGGGCCTTACTGACTTTACAGTATCAGGAAGGAAAATCCAGATAAAAAAGTAAGCTCATATGACTCTAAATGAAGGTTAAGAAACAGTTCTTGTTTAGGAATGCCATTTTTTCCGATTTTAATCTGACTTTAGTAGTCAGTCACTATGTTCATTTTGATTAAAGATGCCAAAACAAATTATTACCTGTTGGTGGAGAATACATCCTGTGAAACCCAGTCTGGCACACCAAGCTACAGAACTGCACCGGAACATACTGGTACAACTTGTGTGTTACTTGGTAGGTATACTGGTTTTCTTCTACTTTTTTTTTCATTTGTTGGAATGCAGCAGATAAAAGAGGATTATGTATCTTTTCAATCTGTAACGTAAATAGTAGTGTAGTATAAGTAGAGACCAATACCCATGAAATTCATGAGTGCTCATGGTCAGGCTATGTTCTATAGTGGCAGAACTTTTGATTTAGCTTAAAGGCACTGACCAGAGAGCAGATCAGGTATTTGAAGTGTGCAGCTGATCCACAGAAAAAGAATCAGGCCACTATTCCACGTCCAAGAAGAAAACAGACATGCTGAATTAGTGTCCTGGAATACTGTACTCATTCTAACATACCAATATCATCTTTCTCTACAGTCCTACAGAGGAACATTTAAAGCATGAAATAAGAAACAGAATATACAATACAGTTAAAAGGGCTTCTCAGAATTTAACCACACTTTTGGAGTTGCATTATGTTTTAAAATATTTTTTATTAGCAGTAAAGACTACATCTGTTTTAAGGATTAGGCTGATTTGATCTCAACTTTTAAAAGCAATGTATTGAAATAGTTCACCTGAGTTTTTTAAGCATGTTTGGTTCAGATATACCAGCTGAGATTGATTTTTTTCCATGAATACCCTCTTTACCTTGAGAACACAAAGTCCAGCTTTTTCAAACTCTTTCTTTCTGTCTTTAAACTCCTGAAGGTGTGATTCTACCAGTGAAATCTGGATGCATTTAGTAGTATTTCTCTTGTGAAGGTGTCCTTCTGCTTGGCCTAGATACAAATAAGGGAGTAAAATTTTCTTAGGTCATAAAATCTGAGGTACAGGGAATGAGGAGGGATCCAGGGATCCAATACTTTAGTTTTGCAGTTTAGTTAACAATGTTAAATATTCTCTGAAGTAATGCCAGAGGCTAATACTGAAAGGGACTGATATATATTGTGTGCAGTTCTGGTGTCCTCAACATAAAAAAGACATGGAGCTGTTGGAACAAGTCCAGAGGAGGGCCACAAAGATGATCAGGGGACTGAAACCTCTCCCAAATGAAGACAGGCTGGGAAAGTTGGGGCTGTTCAGCCTGGGGAAGAGAAGGCTGTATGGAGACCTCATAGCAGCCTTCCAGTATCTGAAGAAGGCCTATAGGGATGCTGGAGAGGCACTCTTCATTAGGGACTGTAGTGACAGGACAGGGGGTAACGGATTCAAACTTAAACAGGAGAGGTTTAGATTGGATATAAGGAAGAAATTCTTTCCTGTGAGGGTGGTGAAATGCTGGAATGGGTTGCCCAGGGAAGCTGTGAATGCTCCATCCCCGGGGGTGTTCAGGGCCAGGTTGTATGAAGCCTTGTGTGTCATGGTTTAGTGTGAGGTGTCCCTGCTTATGGCAGGGGGGTTGGAACTAGATGATCTTAAGGTTCTTTCCAACCCTAACTATTCTATGATTCTATTCTATATATTGATATATATATATATTTTTTTTTTCTGTATTTGTTAAAGAAACCAGAGAGAGAGGAAAAAAAACCCCACAATTTATCTTCTCCTTTACATCGCTCCACAGCCCAACTTTTATATAATGGTATCGATATTGAATGACTATACAAACATGAGACAAAAATTGATCACACAATAGCTTTCTGTAATGTATGATTTCTATCAACTTAATCATAGAATGACAGAATGGTTTGGGTTGGAAAGGGCCTTAAGATCATCTAGTTCCAACTCACCTACCATGGGCAGGGACACCTCACACTAAACCATGTCACCCAAGGCTCTGTCCAACCTGGCCTTGAACACTGCCAGGGATGGAGCACTCACAACTTCTTGGGCAACCCATTCCAGTGCTCACCACCCTCACCGTAAAGAACTTCTTCCTTATATTTAACCTGAACTTCCCCTGTTCCAGTTTAAACCCATTGCCTGTTGTCCTATCACTACAGTCCCTAACAAAGAGTCATCTCCAGCATGCCTGTAGGCCCCCTTCAGATACTAGAAGGCTGCTATGAGGTCCCCATGCAGCCTTTTCTCCAGGCTGAACAGCCCCAAATTTCTCTGTCTCTCTTTGCATGGGAGGTGCTCCAGCCCCTTTATCATCTTCAAGGAAAGTCAAGGACTCTGCAGAACAAGGCCAAGGTGAGTCCTGCAACAAGGGGTCAGCTGCAGCCAGCAAAAGAGCTCAGCAAAGGTATGTGTTTATCAAGTGCAAATCTTGTCAGTCACCAGTGGCCAGGCTGTAAATTGATGCTATCCTGGAGGAAGCCAGATAGAGTTGGCTATATAAGGATGGTCAGCCCTTCTATAAGCTTTGCCCAACTGGAAATACTGCCAAGAAGGTAACCAGGGTCTTACAGATAGAAGTACAGTAATGTTAGTAATTAAAGCTACGCTCAGTATGTGTGTGAGCTGAATGCATGTCTGTCCACTCTCAGCAATACACAGATGTTGCTTCATACTTGACCTTATTTAGGCACTTACTTTACTTACTTTGTTAGACACTTGTTTACATACCCATTAAGTACAGCCATGCCTTTTGTTTGGCTATAGTCTCCTCTTGTATATGAAGAAGTAATTTTTCAGTTGTGAGCACTGCATCTATCACAGCATCAGGAGGGCCACAGAATTCCAGTCTTGCTTTTCCATCTTTCACTACTTCTGATACAAATACATTAGAATGATTCTTTTGAGATAGATCTGCAAACTCCTTTCTACCAAGGCTAAAAATGCAGTTGTTTTCAATAACAGCATGGTGATTTCCCTCAATTTGTATGATGCTTTGGATCCATGATTCTGCTGCTTCCAATGCTGTATGTATGTTCCCTTTAAGTTCAATAGCAGGCTCATTATTTGCAGCCTCTTTTACACTTTGACTGCCTGACAATGTACCTGGAAGAAAAATATTTTTCTTTTTAGAAGTGTACTGGAAGAGTGAAGAGCTTTCAAGCGCTGTCACAATTTCCTATGTGTGATCCAAGATGCAGTGCACAGGAAACACACTGCTTGTCTGGTGTGCTCAAAATAAAAGACAGTTTGGATACCAGGAGATAAGGTTTCCAAAAAAAACAACCAACAAACAACAACAACAAAATCCCCCACAACTAACGCATGCAGAATTCATTTGCCTTCCACTAAATGACTTCTAACAGGTTAAGCAGAGACAATGATTTTTATGTTTAAAATCTGATAAGGGAGTGGCCAGTTCCGTTGCTATCAATGTAAAAATGCAAAGCGCACACATTTTTGCTTCCTCCTTCCCCCAAGACACACATGCAAACATCAAGTTCTATCTAAAGGAAGCTGATTTCAGATTCTCTAATCTGGAATGCTCATTTACTTGAAATGCCCCTTCTGCTCATTACTTACGCAAATGATCACTTCTGTTGTAATACTGATTTTTTCCCAGTTTCTGTGTCACTGAATAAAATTTTCTCTGGAAAACCTTGGAAGAAAAACATTTAGGAGCAGTTTGAAATCTCTGTTGTCAAATACACAATTTGTCTTTTCAAAACTCTAATAGATAAGCAGTTTACAGCTGCTTCCCCCCAGTTCTGAAATTACTGACAGTGGACATTTGTCAGCTTTTCCCCAAATTTTATTGCTGACAATACCAAAAGCATTCCTATTCTTCTACATCTCCTAAGGTAAGACACCCCTTACACACTGAATGGCACCTTTAACAACTGCTTGTTGTGTGGGATATCTGGAACTCATGGAACTACACTAGACAAAGATGTTCATTAGTTGCAGTTTAATACTGATGTATCCTTACTCAGTTTTAAAATCCAAACTATTCCCCTACCTTTACCTCAAAACTCCTCTGCATGATCACACATGGAAAGCCACTGAGAAGCACTACTCTGCTAGGCAGTGGATTTGGCATCTGGCAAATTTCCTCTCCTTTTTTCAGCAAGGGATTAAGTGAGAAGCACATACAGCTTTCTTTAGGATTTATGAGACAGTTGCAGTAGACAGATCTGATCTTGGAATCATGAAATCATAGAATGGTTTGCATTGGGAGGAACCTTAAAGATCATATAGTTCCAACTGCCCTCCACCTAGTTCTTGCAACATGCTGAAACAATGAATGGTTGAAGTTAAATGGGGACAAAAGCAAACTCTACTTTTTATAGCTAAAACACCTGCGTATTAATCACATCAGCTAAATATTCAAGGTGGAAAATGGCCCACTGCAGTTAGAATTACTCACTGTCTGTTAGCAACCCTTCTATCACACTAGGTCATAAAACATGTTAATAGTGTTTTGCCCTAGGAGCATCATATAAAATAATAAAATGCTTAAAGAAATTTCCCAAGGAAGAATAAGTTCATTCTTTGATGAGTTAAGAGTAGACTCTTTCTTATAAATTTGCTGACAGTCATGAGAATTTCAGAGCTCCTTCCCCTTGTTTATCAAACCACAGGGTGATGATTTTGGGTTTAGTGATGATAAATAAAGATCTGTAAAGATCAGTAATACCTGTTAATGTGAGAAATGGTTTCATTAATGGACCGGCTGCTCACAAACATAAGTAGCACAGAATTCAGATTTTCTTAATTTGTAGTCATCTATGAGAATATTTTTACAGTTTTGGGGTTTCATTATTAGTATTTTATAACATATTTGTTACCTGATAGCCATCGCTGTCATCTGGGCAAAACACAAACTGCACATCTACCTTCTTCTCAGGATGTGCCATGGCAAAATTTAAAACCTCTTCAATCATGATCTGTGCCACTACACCAATAGGCAGCATTGATGAGCAAATGCCATTTGCTGGAAAAGAAACTGAGGGAGATTGGCAGTCCCGAACATAATACAGGCATCTGGTCACTGCAGCTTTTAATTCCTACATGGAAAGAAACTGGTTTAGTCCCCACATCACCCAAGATGAAAATTAATTAAAAAACAATCAAACTGATTATTACCTCACACAGTAGCACTGGGTGGTGATATTGTGGCCATACAGTGTGCAGCACAAACTCACAGGGTAGATTATAGCCTCTTGTTCGTAAGATTTTGTAAGACGAAAGCTCTTTAAGATGAGACTTAAGTTCATCCTGAAGAGCTGAACCTGCTTTTTGCAGCAGTGTTCTTGCAACTGGAGAATAAGGCTCGCCATTCACAGATACAAAATTAACAACATCTGTAGTCTGGCAAAAAAGAGCAAAGTTTCAGTATAATTCAAGTTTACCATATGCAATCTTTGTTACTATAGAGAGCACTCTTTCTAGGAACAATTTGTTTTTAAAAAGCGTGGCTGCGGCACATCAGCTCTTTGAAAGATTCTCTTTCAAACACTGCTAATAAGCACTGCTTATTACTAAGGACAGCACTGGAATACGTCAGAGTATGCACATTCTTGTGGCAGTAAACACCAACATTTTTTTCAGAAGCCAACAGCATGCACAAGACCCATTCCAGTCTTCTGAGTGTGTTCAGCAGAATTATTACTGCAGCTATGGAAGTGACCCATATGTGCCTCACCAAATGCAATTCTGCAGCCAGTTATCAACAAGCAGGAGAGAACTATGGCTGTGGCTGTTACCCCAGCCCTTGCTGATGCTCCCCATTACAGTAGTCACCAGACTAGTGGAGTCAGTGCACACAGGGGAATGCCAAAGCTATGGTTGCTTCAGATTCCAGTGGGAAGATCAGATTCCCACAAGTCTTTTGTATTTCAAATTAAATATATGAAATACAAAACACTTGTTTTCAGAATGCTTATAACAACAGTAGTTGTTTTAGCTTTTAATTGTTGAAGATTTTATAGTTACAAGACTTTGGAGCAGATTTCCCTCATAGTCTTGAAAGCACGTGGTATTTTCCAATGCTGTATAATTGCTTAATAAAATTTCCCACAGTGTCAACTTTGTGATTTTTTGCTATCACATTAACAAAATCAACTTTCTGTTCAATTAGGATACTTCTTTAAAATAAGTTACGATTTGCATTTAGCGAATACTGTGTTTTTAAAGAAATGGCTAAATGCCATCCCTGTGACGTAGCTTCCATTCTAAGAGCTCTGTGGGATTACTATGACTAAGCTCATATATTTTGCCTCATATTTTCTAGCTAAGAAGTTGAACAAATCAATTTCAATGGTGCACTGTTTAAAGGTAAGGTGCGCATCATCTGGGTGAGTTATTGTCAGCTGTTGCAGTGTTTGCTGAGTAACTCCAGCAGTGGCATCTATGAGAACATAAATTACAGCAAAAAAAGCAAGACAAAAAATAAGAGTAGACTTCTAGGGAATGCATGATAAAATGTGAACTCCCATGATGTTATAATAGGATAAACATTAGCATAAGGGTAAGTTATTATTAATCATCCAGTCTTTAACTGCTTCCTATAATGCCATAACAGCATGTATACAAAAAAGAAGTAAAAACGTTCTGATTTTAATACCCATTTAGATAAATGAGCAAGCAAGCAAGCAAACAAACATAACAAAACAAGCAAAAAAACGAACAAAAAAACCCCACCAAAAACTAGCAAACAAAACCAACAACTCCTTGCTGCTATAATTTGTTTGCCATTCATAATTTCTCATCAGGCTGAGAAGATAACTACTTAGTGGATCAGTTGGTGTTCTGGACTCTTGGGCTCCAAATCCTGCAAGGGTTGTGAGGCAACTTCTTGTTCAGCATATCGTGAGACAGACATACCTTCTGCTCTACAAGGACACCTCTTACGATGCTCAAGTGAACACCTCCATGCCTGATGTAAGTTGAAAGCTGGCTTGATGAAGTTGAAAGAGTTTCCTGAAGTGAACTGGTATCACCCAAAAACTTTTCACAGGCCTTCTTAATTTCTTCAACTATAGGCTCGTAAGGGTTCACCAGGTGGATTTCCCTGAGACAGCTTGGTGGACTGGTCTCGATAAATTCCTTTATAGCCATTACGATCACTTGAGCACACAAATTGACTGGGAAGCAAAAAATACCTGAGCTCACTGCTGGGATAGCCACAGACTTTATACCATTTTCTGGAACAATAACATACCTCAGAACATTCCAAATAGCTTCCTGAAGTAGGTCACAACATCTTTCCTTTTCAGAAACAACCCACAATGGACCTACTGCATGAATGATTTTTTTACAAGGGAGCTTCCCTCCACCTGTCACTGCTATTTTGCCAACTGTGAGTGTTCCATGCTTTTGAATATAATGATTGCTTTCTGCTTGTATTTCTGGCCCTCCAGCATTCACAAGGGTTAAAGCAAGGCCTCCTGAATGATTAAGAAATGTATTGGCTGAATTCACCAAAGCATCAGCCTTGTGTCTTGTGAGATCATCCTTACAAACACAAATCTCAATTCCCTGCTTTGTTTTTTTCTTGTATACTTTGACAGTGCATTTTGTATCTTTGAAGGTCAATGTACAAGCAAACATTTTGTAAACAAGTTTACTTAGACAGTCCTCTCTTTTCTTAAGAGCTTCATAGGCATCTTTATTGATGGGAATCATCAAGCTGTCTTCATCCATTACCATGCTTGGCCCTAGGATACAGAATAATGTGAAGTGAAATTCAAGATACTACTGTCAAAACGTTGCTTTTAATGTAGAAGTGTGGTTTATAGCTCCCAGTTGTATCCCACTCTCATTACCTACCAAAGTTTTGGCAGATTCTGATCTCTCTGCCTTTTTCACAGGCTTAGAAAGCCCAACTAAGCACTAAAAGATTACAATAATATCATTGAGCCTGTTGCAACTTGAGGATTTGAGTTTGCCTTACTGTTTACCTGAGGAGGAAACCTGGTTAAGATGCATCTCCTCCTGCTGCTTGTTCTCGCTCTCTCACTTACCTACTGTTTACTATCTCCTGACAGAAGCCTCCTTCTGCCCTCTCCAGGGCATTTTATTACTGATTTCCAGCAAGGTCCAAGGGTGAGTTCCCCAGGCCTCTGCAGAGTCAGTAACTCACAGCTACACTGGCTGAGGAACCCTTGCTGATGCGTTCATTTCATTTCATTATGCCATGGAGACCTCATGCTGAGCTTTGCCCAATTCTGTGGCTCTTCTTTGATTTGCACTTAAATCTCACAAGCAAGTCCTTTCTTAGTACGGAATTTATGAATTCAGAAGGGTTTTTGAAACCGCTTTTTTTAGGGGGAAAAAAAATTAATGGCAAAGAGTGGGGTGGTTTTTGCAATATCACTATGGCTATACAGCCCTCTCCTGGCAGATGTCAGCAGTACTACATACAGTAGTTATGTTAATTACTGTAAATGAATTTGTATGAGATTAATCAAACTTTCCTCTGGAGTATGCTGCCTGCTTGTAAAGAGTTTAACATTTTGCACTTATATACACACTGATTCATCAAAACACTTCTGAGCTCTTACTTTTTTAAAGGAGAAATGCAAGCAAATCCTGTTGAAGCAGTGAATAATAATATTGAGTCATAATTGTGTCTAATTCACACATTCCAGGCTGCTTTTGGCTATTTCACATCAATATTTTCTAGTTTTCTCGCTGTGTCTGGCAGTTTTCAACTTAAATACACTTTGCAGATGGCTAAATGAGAGGCTTACCTAAATCACTCTTCTTTTTAGAGGTCTCTGAAGGGTGACTCTATTGTAAACAAAGACAAGAAAGTAAATGTTACTGCCTGACCGCTGCGTTCCTGCAGGAGGCGCTCTGTTGCAGGCAAACACGGCAGCATACCCTTTCAAAACTAACCACGAAGTGTTCTGGTATTTAAAATGCTATTCAGGGCTGAAATTGGGGTGATCAGAGCACTGTGCGTGAAGTTATCCACACCTTACGGTAGCTCCGGCTCACCTGTGCGTGGTGAGCAGCCGGGAAATTTTACTTCTTCCCGAGAGCCAGGCCAGAAAAGAACGCTTTCTTTGAGGTTTTCCGTTTGGGCTTTGGTTTATTCCCCGGGGCCTGAAGCCCGGTGGCAAAGCTGTGAGGGAGGCCCCGGCGGGGCGCTTCTCACAGGGGCAGCTCCAGCCAGAGCTCCCCTGACCCCCTAGGGGCCGCCTCCAGCCCCAAGCTCTCCAACCCCTCCAGCCCCGCTCTGTTACCTGGAGGATCCCCATTTAGCCGAGCTGCGCGGCGTGGCCGTCTCCCCCTCAGCTTCGGCCGCGGGAAGGGCGCGGGGCGGAGAACTGCTGTCCCGAGAGACAGAGCGGGAAACGAAAGCGAAAGCGGGCGGTGGTGGCAGTGGCATTATGGCGGCGTCGCCACTGCTGGTGCGGCTCTGCCCTGCGCCCGACACAGGAGAGAAGGTGTTGCTGAAGCTCCAGAGCTACTTCCAGTCAGAGAAGAGGTCGGGGGGGGGCGAGTGTAAGGTGCGAGCGGGCCCCATGCCCAGCACCTATTGGGTGTTCTTCCAGCGGGAACAAGGTACGCAGGGGCTTGGGGAGAGGGGCTAGGGCGGGCGGTGCGGCTCTAAGGCGGCAGGACCCGCGGCTCAGCATGGTCCTGCCGCCAGCACTGAAGGGGTGAGGGAGCTGCTGAGCCCCGCCGCCCCGGAGGGCTGCTCGCACGCAGTCCCCGCGGCCGAGTGACCGCGTGAGGGGGCTGGCCATGGCTGCCATGGGTACCACTGGGTGGACAAGGGGCAAGTGCTTTCTGCGACAACCACTTGTAGCCGTCAAGCTGTCCGATAACTTTATCAGCCTTGTCTGTCTGTCCCCAAATTACTGCAGATAAGAAAAGTGTGGAATCTCGCACGGATCACATTGTGGAAATCGGTGCCAGGCACCTGAAGATAGTCATCCAGCGGGGAGAAGGAGACCTGAGCAAAAGCCAGTTTACAAAGCAGGCATTCCCTAGCTGCCCCATCCCCTCCAGCTCTTCCCCACCTCCTCAGCAGGAGCAGCAGGCAGCCAAAGGCCATGGAGACACCACAAGAGAAGTCCTTACCAAAAAGGTATGCTAGGAAGAGCAGTAACAACCAGTGCCACGACTGCTTGTAGTTTCACAAGTCCTTTGTGTTGCTTTATGTTGTACTTCGATATTTCATGACAAATATGTTCATTCATGTTACAGAATGTTCAGTGTCAGTTATATTATCTTAGTCAATAAAATGGGGGCAAGGAATGACTTTGGAATGGTGTACCGCAGGTCATCCATACATGCTAACAGGCATCATGTTCTCCAGCATGGCTTTGATATGTGCCAACCACTGTTCCTCAAAGCTGCACTCTGACAGGTTCAGGAAATAGAATGCACTGAGGATTGCTCCCAAAAGGTGGAAGAATTGTATAAGATTTGGATCCCTCCGTGCTACATAGACCTCTAATACTATTTCAGCACATTTTGCACCTTCCCACAGCCCTAATTTTTTCCATCCTTTGCCTCAGTGTTAAAAATATCTGCTCTGATTTGGTGCAGCACAGCAAACACTATTTCAGACACTTTGAACTAGAAGTTATGCAGAAAAGACCAACTGTGTGTTAGAGACATGGGGTAGGGCCAGGCTATGCGTTACATGATGTGGACATGACTCTACAGAAACACTCGTAGCTACCCCCAAAGGGTTTACCCTGTTTTGTGCAGTATAACATGTATAGCATGTGCTAATAACATAGTGGTTACCTTGCATCTGTAGCAGTGTGCTGCAAATTTCTCTATCCTTTTGTCCGTGCAAAGTAAAGATGTGAACATGCTTGTTGTTTTTCAGAATCCCATTTTCTGCCTTAACCCTGAGTTACTAAAGCATGACTTTTATTTTAATATAATTAAAGAACAGTGCAATACTAAATGTTCTGTTAAAACATCTTGTAGCTCTGTTGCTAGACACTAAGGGGACAGGCAGTTTCTTTTGGGGAACCTTGGCAGAATGGTGATGGCCCCTAGTTATAGTTACAATTAAAGTTTTCTTTTTTTTTTTTAACAGGATTTCATGATTAACATAACATAGAATTAATGATCATAATAGCACAGGTTTTCTACATGCAGAATCCATGTGGGACAATTTTGTAAATAGCATAGCACTGAATTTTATAGCAAATCTTAGCTTGTGCTTTCTAATCACATCTGCAGGTCATGTCAAATCTTAGTACTTGGCTTGCTGTATTGATGTAACATATCTAGACTTGAAAAAACACATGAATACTGAGTCATTTTCTCAGTTCTCAGAGAAAGCAGGGAATGGTGGAGGTATCCCTGGCCACTGAAGGATCACAGGTCTCACTGTTCAGGAATGATTGTGATCCAGGTTCCCACTGTTCAGGAATGATTGTGATCCAGGTTCCCACCTGGGACTTGTAACTGCTTGATTGTGTAGACAGTGCTCTGCATGCTGATTAGCTTCAAGGCCAGTAAGGAGAGGAGTACTTGGCCTGGTGCCCAGGAACCTTGAGGACTGTAGGGAGAGGAAGAAGTCTGTTTGCTCCATCTACTTGATGCGCAGGACCTTCAGGGCGTGATAATGAGAGGGGAAAGGGCCTAATATGTGACCAGCTTAGTTGCAGAGAATGGCTGTTTGTCTTATTAAATGTCATTAGTTATGCTAACTGTATAACTGGAAGTCAGGAGCAGAGGATACTGGTCACAGTCTCAAAGTAGCAAAGTTATCATCTTTGTTCCTGCAATGCTGATGACATTAATAAGTTTCATTTTTGCTGCTGACTTGAAAGCAAATTGCTTTACTTACATATGTGTAATGTCAGTATACATGACAGAAGAGAAGTACTATGTGCAAATGTGTCTGTAGTAACCTGGCCCCACTGAGACGTACCAGAGCTTTTCCTTACTGAAAATATAGAAGCAGCAAGCAGACAACCTTAGAAAAAATAAATGCTGATTTCTTCTTATGTTTTTAGATATTTCTTACAGTATCTGCGACTCTGAATACCAGTATGTTCACTGAACAGCAAAGGAAGAGGATTACCATTATATGTCCAAATTTAAAAAGAGAAGGAGATCCTGATGGATCTGAGAAACTGACAGGAGATTTTGCAGACATTGAAAAAGCTTACTGCTACTTTAAGGATATCCTTTCAGGCAATGACCCGAACCTTGATTTTTCACATTCTGAAAGTGAGAATGGTTTGAAAGATAAAAATGGTCTGAATACTGAAGAAGTGAATGAGTTTACAGTTCCATCAGCTCTCTATGAATATTTCAGTCATACCTGTAAAGAGCAAATCAAAGAACTATGTGAACGTTTTGGGGTATGTATAACAAGTAAAGATCATTACAATGGAAACACATCAGTAGGCTTAATTTCTGATAGAAGTCCTGCATCAGTAAAACAAGCTAGTGATTTTTTTATCAGAACTTTTCAGAAAAATGTGGAAAACCTGAGACAGGAAGAAATTCCTATTGCAAACAGCTACACATTAAGTGAGATAATAGCAAAATTAAATGCTAGGTTTAGTAATCTTCTTGCCAAAGAGGAAGGGAATCAGTTGCTACTTCGTGGTTCCGCGAGTGAGATTTCAGCTGCCAAAGAAATTCTAGCAGAGGAAGGTGAAAACAGCCAAGCTGAAAAGAATTTGAAAATGTCATCTGAACTGTACAAATACAGGAATGGAATTGAAGTTGATGCTTCTATGTTTAAGTTGTTGGAGACAATATTAAGCAAAGAAATTGAAGACATTGAAGACAAATTTGATACCACAATTGAAAAGACAGACATTTCATGTGACCAGAAGATTCTGATAATATTTAAGCCCAGGATCAAGACTTTTGATATGTCTTCACATGCTACTGAATGTTTCATCAATGCATTTCAGAGTGCCTTTGCAATGTTAAGAGAAAAACTCATCAGCTTGAAGCTTTCAGAAGATCAGAAGAAAAGATTAAATATGTTACTTAATGGGAAACAATTGGAAAATCTGCATGTAAAGCTTAAGAAGGAAGAAGACAAATTGATGTTAATTGGCTTACCAAACCATCTTTCTGATGCTGAAAAGTACATTATGAACTTTCTTCCCATTGAAAACTCAACACAAAGTAAAAATAGGACACCACTGACCTCTGATCTCAGCTATCAAGAAGCTACAGGAACATCTGAGAAGAAATACAACGTCAGGCAAAAGAATAATCTTACTTCTGAAGGACAGGCTAAGGCAAAGACAGAAGAAAATGACAAAGATACATGTCCAATTTGCATGGAGATAATTAATAACAAAGAAACACTGAGAAAGTGCAAACATGCATTTTGCAAAAGTTGCATTGACCAGGCCATGACTTACAGGCAAGCTTGTCCTATTTGCAATACTTTCTATGGAGTCGTGAGAGGAGACCAGCCAGTGGGGAGAATGTCAAGTAGAATTCTGTCTTCAGCTCTTCCTGGTTATCCCAGTTCTGGTACTATTGAGATTACATATAATATGCAAGGTGGTATTCAAACTGTAAGTATAAAGATTTATAGAAGAGATTTTTCCCACAACAAAACCAATATTAAACATAAAATTAACTGTTTTCCTATCATTTTGATGCACTTCCAGGAGAGACATTTCTTTGTTCTGCACAAATCTGCAAGTACTTAATTCAGTATTTTTGGGTGCAATTAACTAATGCAGTAGGAATTAAAAGTTAAATAGTAGCCATTTTATTTGCAGCAGGAAAGAGCTACCTGTCTGTAGTTTGCACACTGGGGATAACTGAACTGAAATCTATGGAGTGATATAATTTAAACAACATTTTGTGAGTATAGTGAATATTTGGGGGGAATTCTCTTAGCTCCACACACCAATAGGCCAAAATGAATAAAGGGCTGGCTTTTCAGGTGAGATATCAGCTTATGTCGTGTGCTTAAGAGTCATGACTTAGACTAAAAATGGGATAAATTAAAAACTTGGGGGTGGGGTGACATGCATTTCAGAGAGCAAATATGAGAAACCAAATTTTAAAATAACAATGGATACATGAGTGATGACAAGAAAATGTGAATGAAGCTTCTATGAAAGAAATCATCTAATGAGAACACTCTTCAAAATCAATCATCAGTCATACTATGTCCTCCTCAATCAAAGATGGGGTAAAAAGTATTGCAAAAGCTGGGCTGCATCATTTTCATGCTTTGAAAACATTTATGAGATACCATGGTGTTTTATTTTTTTGTTTTTTGTTTTTTTTTTTTTTTGCAAAACAGAGCAACCATCCAAACCCAGGGAAACATTATTCTTCAACTATTCGAAAAGCCTATTTACCTGACAATAAAGAAGGGCAAGAAATTCTGCAGCTCCTCAGAAAAGCCTTTAACCAAAAATTGATTTTCACAGTGGGGGAATCACGTACCACTGGTGCAACAGATGTTATCACATGGAATGATATTCACCACAAAACTTCCACTGTGGGAGGACCTACCAAGTAAGTAGTCTTTTCTTTATGTAATTTTACTGCTCTTCATGTAATTTAATTTATTAGATTAATCAGGAAGGCTGCCCTCAATATTTTCCATGTTAGAGCATTCAGATTTTGTTATTGACAAAGTGATTGTGCAATGCTCTATGGATCCAGACTTGAATGACCTCACCAGTTTGGACAACTGAACAGTCCAAACAGCTGACCAGGATTAGCTCAGGCTTCTGTTGCCCTTCAGGCCACTCATTCAGCAGTGAGCTGTGTAAAGCACCTACTCAGTTAATTACTGCTCTGGTTAGAAACTACTTATAGTACAGGACAGCAAGCTCTTGTTAGCAGTGAACGTTGGACTTCTGATCCTGGCTTCTTCTGTTACCTGCTCTTTTGCACAAGAAGGTGCTGGTCTGTTATGACCCCAGTAAAGACAGCACTCAGACTCTGTAGAATGTGATCTGAAATTCTACATAGGAAGGCTAACAGTAAGAAGAGATTGTAGTATAGATATGGTTCTGTTCTTTTAGATGTTATGAACCCTGAGTTGTACAGAATTCAGTGGGCCTCCGATCAGAGCAGAGGATGCCATGCCAACCACATCCATACAAGGGGTTACCTCATTTTGGTTGTTCGAGCTATTATAGGATTTTCTTAGTAGAAGAGAAACTGTTCAGTATTTTTTGAGGACTTGCTGCACTTCTAGATAAAGGCAAGGATACACAGGTGGTGAAATCACCAGGACCAAGTGGGAGCTGCCCGCGTCTATCACACTGCCATGGGATGTGCACAGCACAACACAGCCCTGAAGGTCATGCTGCACATCTAGCACAGCACAGCATGGCACAGGCCTGGGCCTGCCCCAGTGAACTGTGGATCACTAGTTCCTCAATGTATAACAGCCTTCTGGTCCATGTCACTACATTTCACCCCTTAATGCACGTACCATTGGCCATTCTGAAAGATACAATTAACTGCAGATAATATCAGTAAAATTTGGCACCTGGGAAAAGTCTTACAGAGATAAGAGGAAGTCTTGGAACAATCCTTTCAAGCTTGTTTAAACCTCTCAGGGGCAGGTGTCTTCTTGCAAACTCTCAAGGTTTATGTCTAGATCCCCCTTCTTGGGCCAGGATCATTAAAGGACAGAAAGTATCAGTTTTACTTTATGACTTCCTTTGCCCAGCTGCTCACCCTTGTTATCACTTGCTTCATACCTACTTTTGGTGATGCACTACTTAAAATCCAGAGGTGCTATTATATTTGTGTTTTGGATGCTCACTTGGATACGCTTTGCCTCTGATTTTTACAAAGATGCATGCCCAAATGCCCTATCATTTTCAAATGAGACAGCAGGCAGCTTTGAAAATCAAGTTCTTGGTGTCAGTTTGGGCAACCAAATTCAGCAGTTCCTTTTCTTAAGTTTTTAGCTTTACAGATGTACTACTTCTCTAATCTGCAAACTAGGATCTGTTTTCTCTGTAGAGAAGAAGGAAGTGCATAAAATTTGTAAAGTGTTCTAAGAGATTTGGATGAGAAGGTTCTGTAGAGCTGTGAAGTGCTTCATTGCAGAAGTATTTTTTTTTTCTTCTCCTAGCTTTGGTTATCCTGATCCTGATTATCTGCACCGGGTTCGATTGGAATTAAAAGCAAAAGGAATTGAATAAAGGAATTTATCAACTGTCAACCCTTAAGTGCAGTAACTGAACATGTAGCAGTTACAATCACTACGAAGAAATTACTTTGTTCAACTGCTGCACTTAAACCACTTATACTTCACAGTCAGCTAAGAAATGTAATCTTTTCCATCAAGTGATATATGCTCTTCTTATGTATCATTTACTTCCTCAAATAATGCTTCTCTAAATGTGCAGCATTTACAGAATTTGGGTCTTGTGAGTGTAGTATCAGTACTCATTGCACTTGTCAAATTTCAAATTGTGTATCTTATTTTACCAGTGAATCTGATCTGCACTTTTTTCCCCACAAGTCCTCAGCCTGATCACTATTAGCTTTTATTTGATACAATGCTTTAGCTTTGTGTTATTTATGTCTATCATTGTGGATAGCATCAGGTAACTCATCTGCCTAGATAATTTCTATGCAGTTGTTACAGCATCAGCTGTGATCAGGCTGTGATCTTTCACTTATTTTCATTTCCAGGGTAGAAATGGCAGTAGTGGTTTGGGGTTTACACATTAAATTAGCATGGATAATTTATGAGGGAATATGTGGATGCTGCTGTGGTGGTTTTAACCTGTAGGAGTGCTAAATGCTGAGGCACGTTTGAGTGAATGGAAAGTAAATGGTGCCTGTGGCCATCTCTGATCAGGGGATCCTGGTTCTGTGCCTTCCATCATGCTTTTACTTAAATACAACTTTTACGTCAGCTTTACAACTATATAACTATATTCTTCTCATTGGCTCTAATATATACTTTAAATTGTATAACAAAGCTTATGGAATCGCAGAATCCTAGGGGTTGGAAGGGACCTCAAAAGATCTTCTAGTCCAACTCCCCTGCATGAGCAGGTTAACCTAAATTACATCACACAGGAACTTGTCCAGGCGGGCCTTGAATATCTCCAATGTAGGAGACTCCACAACCCCCCTGGGCAACCTGTTCCAGTGCTCTGTCACTCTCACCGTAGATACCTTGTTGCTATGCTCTGCACAGTCTAAATAACCTTGATAATTACCTTTGGGCGGGGGGTGTAAAACAAGTAACTTTTGCATACTGCAGCCGTAATTTTTAGTGAGTTAAACCATTTTTGTTAGGCTACTGAATATAACCAATAAATAAAATATAAAAATGCCATCTGCCCGGTTCTGCGTTCTTCTGTACGGCTTTTCCCTCCTGTTTTAAATAAGTATAGTTGGTTTGGTTTTTTATTTAGGAATTTACCACCAGCACCATGACTTGGGGTGATTTGGACCCCATGCCACCTCCTTTTTTCTTCTCTTTATTTTAGGTTTGCACATTGTAAACAGGCAGTATTACTTTACATCCCTGACTTTTATGTGTCATAGTATCAGCACTGTTTGGTTTCCATGTGGGTTACAGTATCTTTTCTACTGTGGTTTTGTTTTACCACATTTGTTTTCAGATTTTACACTATTTCACGTTTTCTCCTTTTCTGTGCAGTAAGATCACAGAATCACAGAATCCTAAGGGTTGGAAGGGACCTCGAAAGATGACTTAGTCCACCCCCCTTGTGAGAGCAGGGTAACCTAGATTACATCACACAGGAACTTGTCCAGGCGGGCCTTGAATATCTCCAATGTAGGAGACTCCACAACCCCTCTGGGCAACCTGTTCCAGTGCTCTGTCACTCTCACAGTAAAGAAGTTTCTCCTGATGTTCACATGGAACCTCCTATGCTCCAGTTTACACCCATTGCCCCTTGTCCTATCACTGGACATCACTGAAAAGAACCTAGCTCCATCATCCTGACACTCACCCTTTACATATTTGTAAACATTGGTGAGGTCACCCCTCAGTCTCCTCCAAGCTAAAGAGACCCAGCTCCCTCAGCCTCTCCTCATAAGGGAGATGTTCCACTCCCTTAATCACCTTCGTGGCTCTGCGCTGGACTCTTTCAAGCAATTCCCTGTCCTTCTTGAACTGAGGGGCCCAGAACTGGACACAATATTCCAGATGCGGCCTCACCAAGGCAGAGTAGAGGGGGAGGAGAACCTCTCTTGACCTACTAACCACAGCCTTTCTAATGCACCCTAGGATGCATTAGGCCTTCTTGGCCACAAGGGCACATTGCTGGTTCATGGTCATCCTCCAATCCACCAGGACCCCCAGGTCCCTTTCCCCTTCACTACTTTCCAGCAGGTCAACCCCCAACCTCAGGCACCTCTCCCGTTTCCCACGACTTACCAAAGATGATGGAGAGCGGCCTAGCAATGACCTCTGCCAGCTCCCTCAGCACCCGTGGGTGTATTCCATCCAGACCCATCGATTTATAGATGTCCAGATTGCTTAACTGATCCCTAACCCAATCCTCATTTACCAAAGCAAACTCCTCCTTTATCCTGATTCCTTCTGGGGCTCTTGGAATCTGGGGAGAATCTGCAGGAGGCAAAGGCATTCAGCACCTCTGCCTTCTTTATATCCTCTGTCTCCAGGGCACCCACCTCGTTCAGCAGTGGGCCTGTATTGCCTCTTGTGTTAGTTTTATCCGCTATGTATTTGAAGAAGCCCTTTCTATTGTCCTTAACCCGACTCACAAGATCAAGTTCCAAGGAGGCCTTAGCTGTCCTAATTGCCTCCTTACATCCTCTAACAACTGTCCTATATTCCTCCCAAGTGGCCACCCCCTCCTTCCATAATCCATAGATTCTCTTTTTCCATGAGTTTGCCCAGCAATTCCTTGTTTAACCATGCTGGTCTCCTGGCTCCCTTACTTGATTTCCTATCCATTGTGACGCTCTGATCCTGAGCTTGGAAGAAGTGGTCCTTGAATGCTGACCAACTATCTTGAGCCCCTTTATCACCTAGTACCCTTTCCCATGAGACTTCCTTTAGCAATTGATTGAAGAGGCTGAAGTTGGCCCTGTAGTCATGCACATTTATGAGAACTTGACCTTCAAAGCTTGCTTACAGTCCACAGTCCCACAACTCCTTCATAGTTTTCTTTACTGTTCCCAAGGCTTAAGCCAGACCAGGGTGATAACACCTGGATCCATTTCATTAACTATTGCTATCCATCACCTGCAGGCAGAGGTCTCCAGGATGAAGTAAGCAGTCTTCCTCAAGGAGTACTTTTCACCTTTGGCACAGTTGGATGCCCCAGTAATCACAAAACTAGCTGAAACCAGCCATATCTGTTATTTTTCCAGTAGCTGGCAAAGATTTAGAGCAGTGCAACCTTCACACAAAATTTATTGCAAGCAAAACACGGTGGGCAGACAAGGAGTATCCAAAGCTAGCAGGTGTTTGGGAGGCACTCTAACTGATAAGTAGAAGGATAGTGTGAAGTAATTCACTCACCTTTAGTGGGGCCACTAAATTCTGTTATCTCACCACAGATTTACAACACAAACATTGTCCTTGATCTTCAACCTAAGTTAAGCTAAAAGTACTTTAACCCTATGTTTTCCAGGCACTAGCTTTACTCATCTCAAACCCCCCACCATCAGCACCCCCCCCTTTTCTTTGACTTTTACAAATTCTTTTGCTATGTGACTCCATTTTGCGCAAGAGTTCTGGCCATTTTCAACTTGTCTTTAGCGACCTGTGGCTTTAGCAAGCTTTGCAAACTCATGCAGTTACATCCACGTAGCAACACCTATGATTTGTGAAAGCCAACACATTTATGTGTTTACCGCAGGCATCCACAGCTTCTCTGGGCAACCTGATCTAGAGTCTCACCACCCTCACAGTATTTCTTCCTAAGAAATACTAATTCATTGCAATCTTGCACAGTGATAGAAGTATTTCTGATGGAGAATGATGGAAACAGGCAGCTTCACTTTGTGCCACGACTTGGTTTCAAAACGCAAGGCAGGAAGAGTGCGTATTACCCACTGCCTGAGTCACACGCTCAGGGGCTGAGAACAGCTGCGTTTGTAAAACTGGGTTCTGCCGCGGCTCTGCGCAAGTACCGCGTTGCGCTCACGGCCTCCCGAGTAGAGCGGGCTGCTCACAGAGGCCGGCGGGAGACCCTTCCTGCTCGCCATGTGGAGTGACAGCGCTCCCCGCGCAGGGCGGAGCCCGACGCTGCCTTTGCCTCAGTCACTGAAGAAACGAAACCGAAACTGAAGGGATGTGGGGGGTGGTGTAGGTGCGGTCATGGCGGGGCAGCGGCAGGGCGGTTTCCCGCTGCTGGTGCGCGGCGACTGGGGCTCTGCCGAGCCGCCCCCCGCCCTGAGGAAGAAGCTGCTCCGCTACTTCCAGAGCCAGAAGCGCTCGGGCGGCGGCGAGTGCGAGCTGCGGACCGGGACGGCGGCCGGGCACCTCCTCGTCTGCTTCGTGCACCCCGAAGGTGAGCGGCCGGGGTAGGGCCACCAATGGCCGCTACCCGCGTTTGGGAACGGGAGGTCCGGCGGTGGCATCCCTCTCCTCACCGGTGTGTGTCGTGCTGACAGTTAGGCAGCGGGTGCTCGACCGGCGGGTCCATGAGCTTGAGTGGGAGCCCAGAGGGCAGCTGTCGCTAGTCGTCACCGAGCTGCCTGCGGACGGCTGCCAGGCGCAGGTGAGGCGGGCGGGTTGGAGTGGAGGGCGGCCGGGCGAGCGGGGCCGCGGTAACCGCTCTCCTCCTGTTCCGCTTGCAGGAGGTGGCACCAGTTGGCGGGGCCGAGGAGTCAGGTAGGGTCTTCGTGAGGCGCGGTGAGGGGCCGGGACTCCGGGTCTGGACACCCCTGGGCCGGGGGAGGGAGGGACAGGGAACGGTGACAGATCCCAGGCTGGCGTTGAGATGTGCTCTGTCATTTCACCACCTCCACAACTGCCCTTCGTTTTTTAAAACATGAATTTAACGTAATTTATAAAGGATAGTGCTTAAGTAAACTCCAAGGCATGCATAAAACCTGAATGAACTAACTTTCCATGCAGTTTTTGTTGTGGTTCCAGCAGACATCATCTGTGTTCTCCTTGCGGACCAGAGCTGGCTAGTCATACATACAACCTTTATCCTACATGCAAATGAGTTATTTGTGCCAATAAGAGTGGCCACAGGTGAAGACCGAGGGTATAAGGCCAGGAAAGTAGCTTGGCAGATATTGCCATTACCTTTTGGTTTCTAATTTAGCTGTATTCCTTATTGTTTAATGCTAGCAGATAGAGATGTGGTACAATCAAAATACATCACGATAGACACTTTTACAGGGGCCCTGGACTTCTAAAGGCACTTCCTTCTAGGGTGGGATGTCCTCAACAGATTTCTTGTTCAACATGCAGTTCCTCTGTGAGGGCTGTGCTGAATGCATGGGAGGATGTGCATGCAGGGGTTCATGAAGCATGATGGTTTGCTAGTTTGTTTTTTAACATTATGCCTGAGGCTTCTTGAGCTTAAAGAGTGTTTCTGTGACCACACTTGATATATGGTTTGCAAAAAGTAACATATACAAGTTTGTGATTCCGACAATGTCAAATAAAACTAAATTCAATCTGTGCTAGTTCCTGGTGCAGCACGAGTGTGACTCTTTTCTTCTTGAAGTACACAGTGGCTGAGAAATCATTGTAATTTATGCCTAGTTAATGAACCTCAGGTGTCGCTTTCCACCTGCCAGACTAAGGAAATTTATTCTGTGTAAACTCAGCAGGATAAGACAGGCATGCATGACACTTTGATCAGACACCACTGTATTCTTGCTTCATTGGTTTTCATTGACCTCCATGCTGCAATAGTGCCCTGGTCACCTGGGTGGCTTGTGATGTTTCCCTAATGTAGTGTAGAAATACTGATCTTGAGCTTAAATAAATAAATACCCTTTTCTTTTGTATGAGTTCCTTTAAGAAACTCTCCTCTTCACTGGCTACCTCAGACAGGTCAGTTCCTTAGGGATAGTATGCCGTGGATGCTGAGTTCTGGGTAACATTCCTACACAGAGCTTCCCTGCTGCCACCAACCTTGCTGGGGAGACCTGTGGTAGAACATCTGTAGCTGTGTACCCCAGGTATACCTGAGCTCTGGTGACACAACATGTGTAGACCCAGCAACCGCAGCAATGGCTGAAACTGTAAATGGAGAGGCAAAAATGTGATGGATACCCTGATCATGGATTTGTAAAGAAGCTTTCATAGTCATTATTTATGCTGTTCTTGCCTGGGGATTAATGAAAGCCTTTTCTCCTCACCTGTTTATACAACAACTCATGCTAGTGTTATGATCAGCTTATTTAGGATTTGAAGGCTGTTTTGATAAAAAACAACACCTGAAGTACTATTTGCCTGTTCTTTATCTTCATTGATGACCTGAACAAAAGATGTTGTGAAAACTTGGAAGATAATAAGCTTGGGTTTCTTGTTAACTTTTGCACTAGAGTGATGTTTCATTTCAGGATCATGTGAGAAACTGGAAGTGAAAAAAGCAAGCCCTAGGAAATCTGTCATAGTAGTAACCACTGCCTCTGGGGAAGAAATAGAAGATGAGATTGTGGAAATGTACTTTGAAAATAAAAAGAAGTCTGGTGGGGGGACCATTAAGTCCTATGTCAAAAAAGATCAGCAAATGATCATCACCTTTCAGGATGAGGAAGGTACAATCGTATCCTTTGGCTGTTATATTACTAAGGCTCACTTCTAAAAATAGACCTTTACCAGTGCTGGCTCTCTTTGTGGGCATTGATCCATCAGAAATGTTGTATTATTCCAAAGCCTGGCAGGATGTAAAAGGAACAAATGTGCCCGTCCATCCAATACAGATTTGTGCTTCTGACAGTGGTTCTCTAGAGCTGTCCCAAGTACTTGGATCAAGGCTCACAGAGAATAATGCTGGAGAAATGGTGTCAGGAGACCACAGAATACATAAGCTTTAATTCCAGTTTAGGAGACTGGATAAAGCATAGTACATTATTAACTGCAAATCATGAGTAAATACTATTGTGTTGTATTTTCTTTCATGTTCATTTCGATTGCTAGGGTTTTGAGAATTGGAAGGAAAAGTTGTAGTGCATATTATGTATTTATAAGACAGAGAGGTAAATGCTCACCTTTCTGGTGAAAAAGGTTTTTTAGGGTAGCTTCAATATATCTGTTTTTTTCTCTGTTTTCCTCTACACTAAAGTGCTGTTGGCTACTTGTTAGTGTGTGAAGGATGTATGCAAAAAGAGGAAACTGTTTATGCAGAAAGAACAGTTAAATATAATTAAATATTTAGCATAGTGAAATATAGTTACATAGTTAATAGTTAAATACACAAGATAAGCAGGATGGAACAGCATTTCTTTATTTGCTATTTATTGAATGTTACTGATCTGGAGAACAGTTTCTTGTACTTGAGGTGTCCTAGGAGTTAGCACTTAATGTCAAAAAATAACTCTTTTCTCTCTTGGGGGACACTGGGGACATCTAGAACACAGAGTAGCTTTTATCCTGGTCCTAACATTCAATGTAGTTTTGTCTTATTTCTGTTCTTCTGTGATGTAATAAAATATGGCTGGGCAGGCTTTTAAAGTAGCGTATAATTTAACATGTTGCTATGCTATGGCAGGAGGGAAAAGGAAGATCATATCTTTGTTTGTTTTCTTGTGGAACTAGATGCCCAAGAAGTTTTGCAAAGGAAGCATCACTCGGTGAAGAAAATAGACCTGTTTGTGAAGCCATGGCAAGTAGATACTCTCCACGAGCCAGGCCAAGTGGAGGACCCTCAAAGATCCCTGCCTTCCACCACAGTTGTGCTTGAAAATGTGCGGGAGACAGTAAAAGACCACATGTTAATTCTTCTGGTAGAGAACATAAGTGGCTTGCTAGAGGATGCTGGTGACTTCAGTGTGGAAATGATACCTGAAATACATGCTGCTGTAGTTACTTTTACTGAAAGTACTGGTAAGGAGTCAGAGCTGTGGATCTTATTAGCTACTTGTGTGTGAGAGAGAGACTAATATTTTCTGCCATAGGTTTGAAGTTTAATCTGATGTTATGTTATTTTAAATGAGGATTTACTCTACTAAAGTTAATGACATGTACTGGCCTCCATACCTTACAGAAAAAAAGGTAGACAGAAGAGGGTTAGTAAACCCTCTGATTTGGATAGTAAACAGACCAGGTAGGACTAAAACCAAAGTCTAACTTTACACGAGCAATAAACAGATGAATTTGGTCTTAGAAAAGATTGATGATAAAGGCTCTCCTTGCCAAGAGGTGTCACACTGCAGTAAGTTTGTATGTATTTGAGGGAAAATTGGACAAGTAGGTGGAACAAAGGTTTCCAACATTATTAAATGGGCTGCGTTAGGCCTGCGGGGCCTACTGTAATAGATTGGAGACTGGGAGAGGATTACAGGGAAGCAGCATCTTCTTACAGCTGTTCTCTAGAAAGATGCCTGCTGTGGTCATTGCTGGAGACTGCACTGCATGGATGCTGGGATACTGAGGCAAGTGATGCTGTCCTTATGCGGAGTAGCAGCTGTCAGTTGTGTGAAGTGTGGGATTAACACTGTGTGCTTTGCTTGATGCTGCAGTACCAGATAGTTGTAAAGGTACTGCATGCTTACAGTGATTTTTTTTTTTTTTTTTTTTTTTTTT
>NDXB01000509.1:0-12162 GCA_002631895.1 Agapornis roseicollis | reverse complement strand
TTTGACGTGTTTTTTTTTTTTTTTTTTTTTTTTTGTTAGGGTATTTGATACCCTAAAACATATATACTTTCTCTTCTGCCTTATTAGTGATTTGCAGCAGAGGCATCTTCCAAGTGACAGAGGTGTTTGCTCCTACTTCTCACCTGTGACATGTCAGGGGCACTTCCCAGTTGAATTATGGTTGTTATTATCAATAAAGTCCACCCCAGGACATGGGCAACAGTGAGTGATCTGATAAGACCGGATTCAGAAATAGTATAAGCCAATGCCATAGCTGATGTTGTAGAGTAACAGCACTGTGTTACCAGGAGAACTGAATTACCCTGACGTGGTGACCTAGTTCCAGAAGTGTTCAGGTACTGCTGCACTTGAGCTCTTTTAGGGACAAGGTGATTTTACATGTACTTGATTCTGGATGAGGAGATGGAACAGGAAAGAAGAGAGAATTCTGTCTGCTGTGTGGAAAACTTGTAAATCTCTTTAGAAAGTATAACGTGGTGAAAATAGGTTATATGCCACTTTGACTCAACTTGGCAGGAACAGTTGTATTATTGATAATATGCAAGAATTAAGTTGCTCAGTAATCTTAAAGTTGTGAAGGGATTAGTCTGTGGTATAACTAAACCAAAGGAATTTTTAGTCTCTGAGAAAGTGTTTTCTGCTTTAGAAGTCAGAAATTATTTGCCTTTCATATTGTGGTCTAGTCCCAGGTTTTTGGTGTAGCCTTTAGGAAATAAATAGATCCTTCAAGAACTTAATTGTGTGTTTGCCTGGCAAATGTGAAAGACTGTCTTTTATTGTGATGACAACGGGGGGAAAACCCAGTGAAAATAGAATGTGTTTATCATAAGCCTGAAAGAATCCAAATTTGAACTGTTGACTTATGTCTGACTAGTTGTGTATAAAGCCATAGCCCAAAAATGAACCTGATCTTAGTTTCATTTAGGATAGACCCAGTGCTACTCAGTAGGAAAACCAGTGACAGAGCCTAGCTATGGTAGCTGTAGTCAACAACTGTGATCAACCATGTGGTGAAGGTGACAGATACTTAATATGTGGAAAGAAGTAGCTTTGTGGGCACCTCTTAGTTGATAGATGCTTTGTAATTCAGTGCTGTGGTCAATGCACACAAAGATAGTCTGCTACCCTCATGATAAGAAAGCAAGAAACTAGTTTGATCTTGCTTTTTCTTTGTTTCTTTTCTTTTTTTTGTCTCCTGTTTCAGCTGCAGGGGAATTTGTTGAGAAGTTTAATCAAAACCACAGAGCAAAGGAACAAAATATTACTGCACGGTGCCTTGAGCTAACAAAAAGCATTAGGGCTGAAAATATACCACCTAACATACCCAGTGACTATATAACTGTCTACTTTGAGAATAAGAGGAATGGAGGTGCACATGTGGAGGATGTTCAGCAGCTGCCTGATGAAGATGCAGCTATCGTTACATTCAATGACCATAAAGGTAACGCAGAAATACAAATCTTACTTCTTTGAGATCCTTTCATTTAAAGATCCAAATGTGGATTTTCTAGCAAAATGCCTGTTTTGCCATCATAATATGGTAGGTCTGGTGCTTTGTCAGCAGGTCTGCCAACCGGAGTGCAAGCTTACGTTTTGGACCAGCTGAGCATGCAGCATAGAATAGTTTATTTCAACCAGGCCTTGATCCTAACAGTATTCAGATTACAATTTGAGTTTGGTAGAGAAAGCACAGGCCTACCTAGTACAAGACGCATACCCTCCAGCTGCTTCACCTCCACTATCAGCTGCCCCATGGCAATGTGTGCTGTCTGGCTTGTGTGAGGACAACTTCTCGGGCAGGTTTTTGGTCAAAGAGCAGGTGCTGTGGTTTGTCCAGACAGTGACAGAAACATGAGTATTTGTGGAAGGTAGAGGACAAGAGGGAAGCTGGAGGCGTTGGAGTGAAAGGGGAAGTTGGAAGGAAGTTGAAGAAAGTAGATTCTCTTTTTGGGGGAGAAGAGAAATGGAGGAGTGATCACTTTTATACTGCTGAGTAGTATCCCAGATAACTGAGTTGAGCACTTCAAGTACAGTGTACAACAGAAGTGGGGACAGAGCTGTGTGTACCTCCTGGAGGTGGAGTGTTGGTTCTTAACTGTCTTAGTTTTTGGCATTTAAAACCAGTAACTCTTGAATAATTTGGAATCATTTCTATCTGGGAAATGAATGAAAAACTATTCTTAGACATAAGAAACATTATTATGTAAAATACAAATTTAAAAAAAAACCTCTTTGGTTTTAAGTGCTAGCATAATTGTTTGGGATTTTTTGTTTGTTTGATTTAGATGTAACCAATACCTTGGCAAAGAAGCATTCACTCAACAAAACACCAATCTTTGTCTATCCTTTCTACACCTCGCTGGGAACAGCTCTATATGGAAAGGAAGGGCCACAAATAAAGAAGCCAGATCCAATTATATTGCCTCTGGATCCATATATCTGGTATTACTTGCTGAAAAATAAGAGACAAATTGAGACAATAAATTGTGAAATGGCAAAGCATAACTGTGTGCTAACGTGGCCTGAACCCTGCTGTGAAGACCCAAAAGTTACTTTGCATCCTTCAGCTACTTTATATGAGCAGAAGCGATCGGTATCTAGAGTGATCAAGACATGGAATGAAAATGTTTCCACAGCATTTTCGCATAGCATATCTAAGTACAAAGCAATTAAATATCAAGTAAGTGCAGGGGTGTGGGAAGCCATTAGAAACAGCTTTACCTACAGTGAGTATCTGATAATCCCATCTGTTTCCAAGGACTTACTTGTTCTAGTAGGTGAAAAAGAAGTTGTGAAGACTGTTGAACAAGAAATGACCCTTCTGATGGAAAAGGCCACCAGAGAAATTGAAAGAGAAAAAAAAAGAACTGAAGGAATAGTGTTAGTGAGTCCAGGGGAATATGCAATTTTACAGAGTACTGGCCTTGAAGAAAAGAGTCATATGGAGTTCCCAGCCCTGCAGATAAATTATGATCCTTTGCAGAAGATAATTAACCTATGTGGAATGCCCGAGGAAGTTTATAAAGTAAAAGGGGAAATATTAGAGAATATACGCAAAATGGTAAAGAAAACTGTTAATGTCCACCCTTATATTTTCCAGTTTTTAGAGCATATTGATAATGAAACCCTGTCACAGAACCTGTTTATGAAAAAACAAATTAATGCCTTTTATGAGCTTTGCCAAGATGCTATCATCTTGAAAGGGAATGCTCCTGAAGATCTCCTAAAAGCAGAAGAAGAAATAAAGAAGGAACTGGTCTACAAAAGCATTACACTGGAGGATGAGTCAGTTCTCCAGAAGCAGGAATGGAGAATGCTCACTAAAGAAAACTGCTCTAATGAAGCTGTAGCAGTCACTCAGGCACAGAGTCAGGTCATTATTGCTGGTTGTTCTCAAGCAGTAGAAAAAGCCTTTGAGGAACTTTTTAGCTTTATAGATAAAAACACACAAGTACAAAAGTTCATCGTAGGAAAGCCCATAGCAGTCATAATCTTTTTTGAAAGAGAGAAGGTTAGTGTTTGGGGTGAGTTACAGAATAAAGATGTGAAAGTTGACTTTATCACACGGAAGAAACGTAGAGTTATATCCTTGAGTGGGCCAAGAAAAGAAGTGCTGAAGGGAGTCACCTTAGTTGAACAAATTCTGTCTAGCTTGCATTATAAACGTGTGGTAATTAGAGAGCCAGGAGCCAAGTCATATTTCAAGGAGCGAGAACACTTCTTTGCTGCCAGTGCAAAGCAAGACTTTGAGTGTCTAGTGAGGCTGGAAGAGCAGTCAGAAGAGGAGCTGGAAGAACAGCAAGGACATAGTAATGTAGGTAAACCCTACACGCAGGTGACCATAGGTGGAGTTGTAGTAGCAGTTTATAAAGATGACTTGTGCACTCATCCCGTTGATGTTGTGGTAAATGCATCTAATGAAGACCTAAAACACAACGGTGGTGTTGCTTGGGCTCTGTTAAAAGCGGCTGGTCCAGAGATACAGCAGGAGTGTGATGAGCTGGTGGAGAAGAGCGGGAGCTTGCAGCCTGGGTGTGTGGTTATCACGGGTGCAGGGAAACTCCCCTGCAAGAACATAATTCATGCTGTTGGGCCCAGGTGGAGGAAGGATGAACCAGAACAGTGTGTGTGCTTGTTAAGACAGACAGTGAAGAAAAGTTTACAACTGGCTGAAACGTTTCATCATCGTTCTATAGCTCTGCCTGCTATAAGTGGAGGGATTTTTGGCTTCCCACTGGAACTGTGTACGTATTCCATTGTAGCCTCCATCAAGGAGACCTTGAAAGAATCCAAGGGGGACATCAGCTTGAAGGAGATTCATCTTGTGGATATTGCACAGAATAAAATTGAGGCTTTCAGCAAGGCACTGGGAGAAGTGTTTTCAGATTATCCACGTTTCTACACTTCACTGCATCAGACCAGTACAGTTCATCAGCCTAGGAAAAGAAAAATTTCTCCAAATAGCAAGAACTTCCCATTGGTAACCACTGAGGAAGGCCTTGACATCATGCTGAAAGATGGAAGAATTGAAGATGCTACAGTAAGTGTTTTAAATTACCTGCTCTGAAAATATCAAGCTTCTCCTTTTTCTCTAAACCAGCCACACATGTGAGGTCCTGCTTACCTCAGTGATTGATGTGCAAGTTTCTCCTGGGGAATAAACTTGCATAAACATTTTCCAAATGGAGGCAGAATGAGTAGACCAGGAATGCAGAATTTTCACTTTCTTCCATTGGTTTGAAATGTATTTCACTATAAACTCAGCTTTTGTGTACTTGGGGCAGGTTTGTGATGCTAGACTTAAGCATAACTTCTTTGCTCACTCTCAGATAGCAGCCCCAAAGCTTTACTTTGTAAATCAGCAGGCAGACTGCACTAGATTCATCAGTGCAAGATTTGAATTTGATACTTATAAACTAGAGGTTTTGCTTGTGTGTTTTTCAGACGGACATTGTTGTCATCAGTATTCCCAAAGATCTCCAGCTTGATAAAGGGCCCCTCTCCAAAGCTTTGCTAAGCAAGGCAGGGCCAATGCTTCAGAAAGGCTTAAATGAAGAAGGCCTAGGAAAAATACCTGAGGAAGGTTCTGTGTTGAAAACAAAAGGTTACAATCTAAGCTGCAGTATTGTGCTTCATGCTGTTGTACCTGCGTGGTTACAGGGATATGGCTCTACAAAGGTATTAAGGGGTTTTAGTTGCCTGAACTCTAATTTGACTGGACTTTATACTGGGTTTAATGCCACTTTTTATTTGAAATGGGGGGCAGTATCAAGGAAGGTGGAAGAGTTTGGCCTATTCTTTCTTTACTGTGTGTCTGATCCTTTGTTTACTAATACATTCCTTGTAGTGTATGCAATTACTGTATTTTAATACCAAGAGGTAGCTAAAGGGGATGTGCTATATTGCATGTATTGGAAAGAAAAAATTACTTTCAGTAATTGAAAAAACAATTGTGCTTTACAGGTCTTGGGTGACATCATCACAAAATGCCTGGAGATTGCTGAGGAACTATCTTTAAAGTCAATTACTTTCCCAGCAATTGGGACAGGAAATTTGGGATTCCCAGGATCTGTTGTTGCTAAATTACTGTTTGACAAGGTGTTTGAATTCAGTAGTAAAAATGGAGTAAATTCTCTTGAGGAAGTTCACTTTCTGTTGCATCCAAAAGACATATCTAATATTCAGGTGAGTTACCATATATTTCTGTCTGTTATATGCAAGTTTATTAGGGTTCTATCTTGTGATATTTGGCAGTGCGATGATCTCCAAAGAATCCACAGGGTGCTTGGGCTTACACTAAAGAAGTTTGCTGACAGTCTCTTTCTTGTGTGTACTGGAAGTTCTTTTTTCCGTTAATGATCACCTGCCTGTTCTGTACAGCCCTATTCCCTTTCCATCCTTTTCTGTTTCCTGGTAATAATATAGATGAAAGTGTAAGTGCCTTCATCTCATGAACTTGTCTAATTCTTTAGTACCAAGGACTTGCCTACAAATGAATTTGCTGCAACTCCTGCATAGACACCTTCACTCTTGGAAAGAGGAGTGCTTTCAATGGAGTACTAGTGTCTTTTTAGGAAGAATAATGATGCTAGGTTTGCTGTGCTGTAAACGTCTCCTGTACAAATGTATCAGTATTCCATATGCCTTTTTCTTCAGTATCGTGTTAGCCCAAATTTTCTGTATCTGCGCTGAAGTTACTCGTTTCACGCATGCATCTCTCAAAATAGAGTAGACGCCCTGTGAATTACTGCCCAACTAAATGTTTCTGCATCTCTTGACTTCTGCTATTTTGTACAGTTGCTAATACATTTTGAAAAGCAAACTGGAAGGTTACTGCACCAAAGCCTGAGCTATTGAGCACAGAAAAGGGTGGTATTAGCTGCAAGATTTGAATTGGAGTGTAAACTAGGCCATTGGTGTAAGGGTGCCATCTGTTAGTGTATCCCTCTGGAATGGTAACTAGGGCTTTGACTTAGTTATATATCAATTATGTCTGTTGCTCACACTGACTAACCTTGCTCTCTGAGAACACCTGTGTGTCAGGACTTGCCATGAGCATCTAGGCATATGGTATGGCTCTTCCTAAATGTGTATGATTTTTTTTAACTTTAGACAGTAGAAATAAAGATTTGAAAACTAATGTAAGGACTTCCACATGGGTGGATTGTAATTTCCTTCTCTAGGAATTCTCAGATGAACTTAAGAGCAGGTGTGGAAATACTGTAGATGTTACAGTGCAGAAGACTTCTCCAAGTAAGACTAGCCAAGACACAGGTAAGCTTGCTTCACAGAAGTTGTGTGATATTTTTATTGTTGTATGATATTTTTATTCTTTTTTTAATATTCCAGGGAAGGTGTTCATTAGGGAAGTTTAGATATTTGTCTGGTGGGCATGTCTTTCCCAAAGTCCAAGTAACAGTTGAAATGGCTGCTGAAAAGACAGCATATAGTATTTTCAGGCTGAGTGTCTCTGTAATGTCTGAAACAGTGTTGTAGATGCTAAGGAAAAAAAAGGTACCTGTGATTCATTATCCGGCTAGTGCCTCTACAGCTGAAGCTGTCATGTGCTGAGGGCACAAGTAGGGCTGTTTCTTTTACTGCTGCAGTACTTGATTAGACCATGAACAGGCCAGTGTCTTCCTATGTCCTGGGGAGGCAGGTGAGTTCTTGGTTATGTGTCTTCAAGTGGCCTCTTTAGAATTCTCTTAAATCTTTTACACATTCAGATGAATAGCCAAACCAGAGTGAAATGTCTTTGGTGTTATCCAGCCTAAATGGAACTGTGGAGTGTAGGAAATGGTTGAAAACTTAATCCAGTTTTTACAACTAACGTGCAGGTAAAAAACTCCTGTCACACAGAAGAGAACCTGCCTGAAAACTGTGAGACAGAGGAGCAAGGGAGTGAGACTTGACAAGTTTGCTGCTCTCTTGCCTTGGAGTTTTGCAAAGGCTTATGCAGTAAAATGTTGCAAGGTAGTGTCTGTATACCAGGTATGAAGTGAAACAAGTTTTTCTGCCATCTCAGCATGAATAGCAATGATGGGAATAGGTGAAGGTTGATAAGAGACTCCTGTGAGAAGGAATGATTTTCAATTAACATGGCAAGCAGTCTTCTTCACAGGCTGAATGTGGAGCCAGACTGTGGTTTCTGTAGGCATTGTGCCCACAGACAAGTGCCTCATCTCTTACTTCATTGGTCCCTTCTGCTCTCTTTCTTTCCTGCAGCTTTCTCTGATACCTCTTCAATGCCAGCACAGAATGTACATGAAATGACTATTGGCTCCATCATGTTCCAGGTGGCAGAAGGTGATATTACCAAAGAAGAGGGAGATGTTATTGTAAACATAACAAACAAAACCTTCAGCCTCAAAATAGGTACTTTAGTTGACTTATGTATGGAAACAGTGCATGTGATTAGAAGGGCTGGATAAGGAGAGTAAAAAGTATTCTTCCCCCTTCTTCGCCTCTCCCCCCAATGTTTCTAACCCTTTTGTTTCACAGTGTGGTTTCTGCTTTGCTTCTTGGGGTACAAAGGTTCAATTAGGAAGTGTCTGAAACTTCCTTTTTCTTGTTAATCTATGTTACAGGATGGCATGGTTAAGACTCTTGAGGAAAGGGAATCTCATAATTTTTGTTTTATGTAATCCTTTCATAGAGCATCCGTCAGACTAAAGGAGAAGACAAACCTCAGTGACATTTTGACCTCAGGGAAACTTGTTAGGTACTTTAGACATCACTTGCAATTGAAAAGCATAAGCCTAAAATTTGGGCTGCTTTTCATCTATAATTTTTACTGTTATCAGGAATGAGATATTTAAATATTATGTGGTATGCAATTCTACCTCAGATGGGGCGTAATGGCATCAACAGTAGTAACTGTGGATTCATATGTCTTTTCTCATTTAAGGTGTCTCTAAAGCAATTCTGAACGGTGCTGGAAAAGCAGTTGAAGATGAATGTGCCCAGCTAGGTATAGTACCTTTTTGACCTCCTTCCTGAAAGTGTTCATGTATGGCAGGAATCTGTTGGAATACTTTCTCAGTGCCTACTGTACATCCATCTGTACTATGCACTGTGTTACATCAGCTAGTTTTTAATCAGTTAATGTGATACTTGTAAAACATCTAATGAGGGAAGTAAAAGAAACATCTTGAAGAGAGGGCTTCTAAGTGTCTATAAAGAACTAAATGTATTCATTATTGCATCCTGTTATTCCAATAAAGCTTTCCATGATAAAAACAAATCAAATCTACATCAAAGAGAGACATGAGCAAGGATGATGTTGACAGAAAGGTTAATAGAGAAGCCGTACCCCACTGGAAGCAACTCCTTTTGTCACTCCTGAGAAAGCAGTTGCTAGTTAAGCCAACAGCAAATCACAATCGCATTCTGTGTGTGACCAAAGGGGAAAACTGGGGAAGTTGGGTTCCTGCCTTAGAAGAGGCATTTATTTTAAACCAAATACAGCTAGAACAGCAGATGAAATGGATGGGGAATAAGGATAGACAAGTGTGTGGCCCTCAAAATAAAGGCAGTGGGGGATGCTGGCATGGAGGTCATGTTGGAGGGCCAAAGGAAAAGAACTACATGAAGAAGACAAGAGGTAGATCTCTGTTGTACACACCAAGCAGGTAACTCACATTGCGTAGCGTGAAGGTAGATGGCATACTTGTGTGTGCATGAAGACAAAGCACAGTGCTAGTCTGTAGGAAGTTCTCAAAGACTGCAGAACAAACTTGACAAATAAAGGTGCACACAAAATTAATTCGCCAAATGACGCAAAAGTTTTGCAAACATAAAATGGATCCTTGTGCCTTGAAAGTGAAAAATAGAGAGAGGAGGATGCACAGTTTGTGGAAGGAGACTTGAAGCTTATTCTGGGGAGTATTTGTCATGATTTGTCGTGTCCTAGTGAAGATTAGTACACATCTATATTGTGGATAATTATTGAGTGATTATGTTCTCCTACTTAATGTTCCAGCTTCACAAGCTAACAAAAGCTACATCACCACCCAAGCGGGAAGGCTGCCATGCAAAAAAATAATTCATTTTGTTGCCCAAGATGATATCAAGATGCTAGTCTCCACAGTGCTTCAGGAGTGTGAATTTCAGCAGTACACCTCTGTCGCCTTTCCAGCAATAGGAACAGGTCTTTATCTCCTTTTTGAAGTGGGTTTAGTGTGTGTGATTCTGCTGATCTCAGTGATGAAAGTGATGAAATTGATTTATCTGGAGGGGTTATTCTTTGTGAAAATATATTCAGAAGCTGCAGACTTCAAAACTGCTAGAAGAAGTTCATAAAGACCTAGAAAGGTTAACTCCTTGCAGTCAGCTGGTATGTGAAGAGTATGAGTGCTCTAGATTCTTGCTAACAGGGATTAAAAAGTATGTCTATACTTCCTGGAGCAACATAAGTATGTGTCACAGCAGTTTAATACGTGTGGGCAGCTCATCAGAGAATATCCAGGGAAGTACTTCTCCATTGCTGAAATCAGTAGATAATGCAGCTCTGTCTAGCAGCTGCACAAGTAGGGTCCCTATGAATGGAATGTGAAACTGTCAGAAAGGCCAGATTGTCCTTTTTTTTTTTTCTCTTGTAATTTTCACTTCAGTAGAAATCCCTAGTCAGGTAATCCAGAACTAGGCCCCATGCATGCCAGGACCTCTTGCATGGATAAAATTAGACTTGCTTTTTGAGCAAAAAGTTTGCCACTGGGCCATTGAGCATAAGGCCCATGGCCTATTAGGTAACCAAGCCATATCATCTGCATCATAACCCTGATCAGTTGCCATGTCAACAACAGTCAGCTTTCATGTTTCGATTCCTGGAAAGATGTCTTGAATCTCCTTTCCCTTTCCAAACTGGTAGCCTGCAGTTATTTCTAACATATTTATGATCTAAGTGACTGTGGTATGTTCATAACTTCTTCTAGAGACATTTTGACCATTTGTAACAGTTCTTAGTGCTTTTTAAAGGCAAAACGGGTTCAAACTTAAATAGGACAGGTTTAGATTGGATATAAGGAAGAAATCCTTTCCTGTTAGGGTGGTGAGACACTGGAATGGGTTGCCCAAGGAAATTCTGAGTGCTCCATCCCTGGCAGTGTTCAAGGCCAGCTTGGACAGAGCCTTAGGTGTCATGGTTTAGTGTGAGGTGTCCCTGCTTATGGCAGGGGGGTTGGAACTGGATCTTAAGGTCCTTTCCAACCCTAACGATTCTATGATTCTATGACTCATTTCAGGCCAGGCAGGCCGTGATGCAGCTGCAGTTGCTGAAGACATGCTAGATGCAGTAACTGACTTTGCAAAGAGTAACTCTGCTCCATATGTGAAAGCTGTTAAAGTTGTCATCTTTCAGCCACACCTGCTGAGTGTGTTCCATACAAGCATGCAGAAAAGAGAAAATTCTGCTAAAACAGCAGCTAAATTACAGCTTTCCAAGTTAAAGTGTAAGTAAATGTCATTTAAATACATATTATAGCTCAATTTGTTTAGCACCAGCTGGTAATGGTTAATACTAATTACTTGTGTATTTCAATGTAGCATTCCAGAGATCTGAGAATCTTTCCCCACATGGAAAAGCCAAAGCATTTTTGAAGAAGAAAATCGAGCAGGCTGTTGTGCAGATTTGTGGTGAAAGCAAAAAGAAAGTGGAAGAAACTGAAGAGTGGTTGCGAAGTGCAATCTTAAAGGAACAGTTTCAAGCAGAAATCACAGATGAGTCTATCTCTGATTTTGCTGAAGAACAGAGTGAGGAACTGCGTGACCTAGAAAATAAATTAAGAATTGCTCTTTATTTGGATGGTACCTCTATTCGAATTTCAGGTGTTGCGAAAGATGTCTGGATTGCTTATTCGACTATTCAAGACATGATCTACAGGGTGAAAAATGATAAACTGAAAGAGAGCAGTGCAGAACTTCTTAAAAGCATAACTGAGTGGAAATATTATGAAAAGGATTCCTATGTGCCCTTTGACAATCTCACAAATATGCGCTTGGAAAATGCTTTCCTAGCAAAGGAGAAAGTTATTTCAGTCATCATTAAGGAGAAAAAATACACAGTGAATTTTGAAGCTAAACATGTTGTGGATGACCAGGGAAAATGTACACCCATTATACGTGTTGATAAATGTAAGTAAAAGCATCTTGACAGACTGATGTTCCTGCAGAGTAAGAAATGGTAAGAATAGGCAAAATGTTGTTAGGAGTTTTGTGCGGTCTGTTTCTGAAGAATGCAGGAGGGACCTGAATTGGGAAATGAAAATAAAAGAATCCTGCTGTTACTTAGCTTTATTTTTTTGAAATGTAGGTAGTGCATTCTGAGGTTCTTAAGAGGCTTACTGGCAGTAGTTAGATGTTTGTAGCAGTGATCATCCTAGATCTCAGCTCACTTCTGAGTTCTTGAGGTGTATCTTCTTCCCTTTACTTCTGGTCCTTTCCAATAGAAAGAGCTACCTTTTTCTTACTCATCTATACAGGACTTTCCCCAGTATTATTTTTCTTTGTCCTGAGGTGACATTTTATATCTTAATGGGAACAACTTTTTTGTCCACTTAAGCCTTGAAATTGGAAGGGTTTAATCACACAGAATCACAGAATCACCAGGTTGGAAGGGACCTCTAAGATCATCAAGTCCAACCC
>NDXB01000505.1:27079-38959 GCA_002631895.1 Agapornis roseicollis | reverse complement strand
GGGTTGGACTTGATGATCTTAGAGGTCCCTTCCAACCTGGTGATTCTGTGATTCTGTGAAATATTTTTAGTTATCAGCTATGAATGAAACCCCATCACAGCACAAAGTTTCTTTCAAACAGTAATTGTTCTAGATTTACAAATTATTCCACCAGAGGTAAAAATCAGTTCAGATAACATTCCCTTAATAGGGAATTTAAACAAGCAGGTCTTAAAATTTATTAATGTCTTTTACCCGATGCTATTAATTAAAAAACCCAACACAACCTAAGACTGATGTATTAATCCTTTACAGGTTTTTCCACCTACCACATCAAATACAGTATTTTCCTATCAGACTGCACCAGTTACAACACCTTCACAACCTTTTATTAACGAGACATCAAACTCTAACATTCACACTGGTGGTAACCAGGTCCCCTCTGTGCAGAATGGACCTGCAACTTCTAATAAGGTAAGGTTAGCCCCACTATGTTCCATACAGTTCAGGTTTATATTGTTGTTCTTAAAGTACATACCACAGCTCACTCAAGGAGGAAGAAAGTTTTGTAGATTTTAATAATGTGTATGTGTATGTACGTGTGAGGAGACTATTATTTTATCCCTCAGATTACCTATACTATTGATATTTGTTAGTATGTAGATCAGTATGGCAGTACAGTCAGCTGTAGAATCATAGAATAGAACTTGGTCAGCTTGAATTCACTAAAGTCTATTCTTTAGTCACTGTTTTGTTATTTCATGCAGCCTGGTTCTCCATCTCAAGCCCAGCCTTATATTGTTCAACAAACGCTCTTCAACAATACCATATCCAAGACAAAAGATCCTCCTCGGTATGAAGAGGCCATAAAACAGACCCGCAATATTCAGACATCACACCGTGAGGTAGTTATTTTCTCCTTTTAGTCTATTAAAACCATCTTTTTTTCTTTAGATTTATCACAGCCATTGCTTTTTTTAGTACTTTGTTTGGTGTCAGGTTTGTCTAACATATCCTGTTACTGTTTTCATAACTGTTTCACTACAGGACTCCCATTTCATGATTCTTTTTTATTAAAACAATAGACAGATGTAAGTAACTCTTACAGTATTCAGTTGGCAATACATGTAGTGGGTTAATGCTGCTATTGCTACTTAATAGCTGGCCTTCACCCAACTTGTTTCAGGAATGTATGATACCCAAACTTCAGGCTTAAAAGGGAGAAAGTAAATTCAAGTAAACTTGAGGAGAATGTGTTTGTGTTTGTACACATTTAGACAGACATTATATACACGAGCCCAGGTGCTTGCCTGAAAAGAATCTATATTTAGTGAGCTTGATGAATAATTCTATAGACTGCTTTGTCAGTTTACCATGATACCCTTTCACCTTGGAGGAAAGTTACAAACAAAACTAATGAGCATCCCTAACCTCACGTGTTTCAGAACTGTTCTGAAAGATAAGGTATTGCAGTGACTTAGTATTGGTTGCTGGTTTCATGGTGGCAGACACTCAGACAGAAGCATGAGTTTTTAATGCCATTCCATATGTTCTTGGCATGTGTGAGGCATCCTCACAGTGAAGGCACACAGGTCTTACATGACTGCCAGTTAGCCTCCCCACTGGCCTCTCTTCAGAAGCTAGATCTTGGGATGACAAATTATTTCACATCTCCACAGTATAACCAGAGTTATACCAGGTTGTAACAGTTATACCAGATAAAGGTTATAACAGAGTTATACCAGAGTATAACAAATTACTTCCCATCTCCAGAGTAAGACACTGTTTTAAAACACTGTTTTAAAATACCAGATAAAGGTTGTAACAGAGTTATATCACAGTATAATAAATTACTTCCCATCTCCAGAGTGAGACACTGTTTTAAAACACTGGTTTAGTTTTTGAGACCATCATGAAAGTCTCTGTTTTTCCTGGACAGTTTCTGAAAGAATGGCTTTGTGGGGATTTTTTTAACTTTTGCTTAAGGTTCAGATATTCAGGAAATGGCTGTTTAAAACAAGCAGATAAACAGTTGATGAAAGCTTCCCCTCCCCTTTAAAAAAGAAAAGAACATGGATCTACAGATTGGAAGAAAGATCAAAAAAGAAAAAAATGACCCCAAACCTACAATACCAAACACAAACAAGGCAACAACCAACAAAACCATACCTAACAAAATGCATCTTGCATGATGGCTATTCGCAGGCTGTCTCTGAGAGAAAGCATTTCAGGGTGCACCCCCCAAAGCACGGCAGTTATTCCAGATACTTATCCTGGTACAAGAAAGGGTTAGTAATTGTCCTTCTTAGTCCTAGTTTCCAGCACCCCTCTTCTGGTTTGCCTTCATGAAATCTGTCTTGCTTTTCAGATTTTTTTCCCTATACCTTTGCATTGAAAATGACCACAGGGATTCACAAGCGTCTCTCCAAACTGTTCCTGTTTTCTAGATTGACAGTTTCATACAAATAATTTTAGTGTTGATCATAGGTTAGTAGTTATGTACCATTGAGAAGTGTTAGGCTCAGTCACCTTAGGCATAAACACTACATGAAAAAGAATAACTCTTTTCTCATGCACTACAGATTTCCAGTGCGCACAGTCAGCAGATGGATGATCTTTTTGATATTCTCATCAAGAGCGGAGGTAAGCTTAAGTGACAGCTCTCTGATACAGAGATTTAACACCTGAGAATAGAAACTCAGTACTATACTCGAATGAATGAAAGAATTCTCCCAGGGAGAGGAGATAGAAGCTCTACAAACTGGATGAAACTTCTATTTCTGAAAGTTTGCATTAACTATCTATTAAAGGAAACATTTACCAAAACACATGGAGTCAAACTGCTGTGGAACTTCTCTGCTTGTATGTTAGCCCGGGCAGACCTCTGTAATAATCCACACAGCATTCAAACGATGAAAAGAATGCCTTAGGTTAGCACAGATGTATTTTACCAAAACTGGAAACATTGAGGAAGTCCCTATAACATATATTGAAATTACACAAAAAATAGAATAAGAGTTAAAGCAATGTTGACACTAAAATTTTATTAAATATAAACATGTGTTATCAGCTCTTAAACATCAAAGACACATTACCAGAAAGAGTATGGATGAACTACATCAAGGCATTGATGAATAAAAACTTTCTATGTCAGTTAACATAAGGAAGCTATCAGAAGCAGACGAAATAACTGGAGTATCATACAAAGGTAGCTTTGCAGTAGGAGGTGGCTTTCAGGCATAATTAGGCTTTGTAGACCAAGAAGTCATTCCAATACTGGTAAATGCTCTGGTGCCAAGCAATTAACTTAATGTTTTGTACTACTGTCATATAAGGATCTTGACAGCCATGAATGCCAGGACAGAAGTGACTGATTGTGGGCTATTAGAAGATTTTAGCCGTATTCTAAACATTGCAGTATTTTCTCTTTTTCAAAGCAAACTGCAAAGTCAGCTGAAGAAAATGGAGTAGACAGTGACAGACTAAGATAAGTGACCTGTGCAGTGAACAACTCAAGCTAAATGGAAGAATGCTGTCAGTGCTTTTATTGAAATATTGCATGGGTAGTTTGAACTGGAGCAGAGGATGTAGGAAACATTGCTGTGCTTACTTAGATCTTCAAGTGTTACGTTACTAAACCTATTTGAAGGTTTGTGAAGTTGCAACAAAAAGGCAGCTGTTTCCTGATCATCTTACTGAAAAATGAGGTAAAATATTCAGGGCTCTTGTACTTACATAAGCGAGTTCTACAAAGAAAAATATTTAGTTTATTAAGGCACCTCAAGAGTGTGAGAGGGTCCATTTAGTAATGCTTTGCTTTTTTACTAAGTAATCCTTTTAACAGATGCTCTTACAGGTTTTAGGGATGTGTGATTTGCTTGGAAAACTGGTGCAAAATACGTTGTCAAGTGTACTTTTGCTGGCAGAAACATCACCTTTGTTAGTGGATTTATTTCCATGTTCTGGTCTTACTTTTGGATTCCATTAATGTATAAGAATTAATTGACACTTCTGTTTTATTTACTTTTATTGTTAATGCCACTATATTATATAGAACTTCTTGACAGAAAGAGTAGTTTTAGGTCCTAGATTGATCTCTCTGACTCTGATCATCAAGGTGGACATAATACTAAACAGAGATGGAACTGAAAATTGGAAATGTGCTGGTTCCATAATTATTCTGATTAGTCAGAACTATAAACATGAATGAGGTAAAGTTAACATCTAGAAATGGTTCCTTTTTTCATCAATATAAATATTCTGATTGGCTGAAATATTACTGAAAACAGAACTCTGGAACTTGTTTTAAAATACTCTGTTGTTCACAGAGTACCTGACATAATCTTATGTATGTAGGGTTAGTATTTCAACAGCAAAACAGAACAGAACAGCAAAATTGCTCCTACTCCTTTGAGTTCACTGTGGAAGCATCTCAAAGTGTGCACAAAAGTGGGGGATGTTGTAAGCCTATTGTCTTTTCTATATTCAATAGTGGGGTGGTTTTGGTTTTGTTACAGAGATTACCCTTCCAATAAAGGAGGAACCATCTCCCATTTCTAAAATGAGACCAGTAACAGCCAACATCACTACAATGCCAGTGAACACAGTGATATCCCGCCCACCACCACAAATTCAAATGGCCCCTCCTCCTGTGTCATTAGAACCAACCACCAGCTTGTCTATAAGTTTGGAAAACCAACTTGAAGCCCTCTTGGATGGAACTTTACCATCAGGTAATGAAATTCCTCAACTGACAAGCAGTAATGAGGACAGAGAGTCATTTTCTTTGATTGAAGACCTCCAGAATGATCTTCTGAATCACTCCAGCATTTTAGATCACTCTCATTCACCCATGGAAACATCCGACCCACAGTTTAGCAGTAATAATTCCTGCCTGTCTCTTGACCTTCCTGATGCAAATTTGGACAATATGGAATGGCTAGACATCACAATGCCCAGCTCCTCGTCAGGACTCACTCCTCTCAGTTCTACTGCCCCCAGCGTGTTTTCCACTGACTTTCTAGATCCACAAGATCTACAGTTGCACTGGGATTAAGCTGTAGCCAATGAGAACACAACCTGCAAGTCTCTTTACAGCAGAGGTCCATTAGTATATTATTCTGATTGCAGTTAAGATAAATTAAGACAGTAATGTTTGGAAGAACAAATGCTTGAAGCTAATTCCATACTGATTTTCAAGTTTACAACAGTGAATTACTTTATGCTCCCAGCAGTAATGCAGATCAGGGCCCTCTGAAAGCTGTATTTCATAATTCAAGAAAGGATGATTCTACTTACTGCTTAAAAGTACCCCAAGGTAAAATACATCACAGATATTTAAGAAAGAAGTTATGTCTTTGACTTTGTAATGCTTAAATGAGAAACACAACGTGGCTAAACTTAGAGAAGAAAAAGTCAGATTTCAGCCGACTGTATTGACACAGTGAGCAAAAGTGTGGGGGAGAGGGAGGTATCACTGCACTTCATTGTTCCTGTGGATAGCTTGAGCCAGGTTCAAAATGAATTGTGAGGGCAAAGGCAAGTAGAAGCACTGGCTGGTTCAGTGAAATTTCATAGATCTAGTCTCTTAACTTGTTCAAGTATTTTTTATATTTTGGTTTTGTGGTTTTTAAAACTCTTCCTCTGTACTTTAGTAACGAGGGAAGAATTCAACTGCATCCAAAGGGATATTAAGTGTAACTGCAAGAAATCCACTGTAGCTATGCCAGGTAATATTGAGAACACTGAATTTTCTATAGCGATGCTCTGGATTTAATAACTAGGTTTTAATCTGTATATCAGACAGTTATTTGTATACTCTTTTAACTTTGTATAGCTTATTTTTGCAAACAGAGGGGAACAGTGGTCTTCAAACAAGAGATTACTGCAATGGAAATAATAAATATCCTAATTTACTGTATGCTTAAGGATATTTCTTAGATTGTTGAATCCAGTATCTCAGCATATTAGAACAGTGTGAGGAAGTGGAAAAGTTCAATTCATGCTGTTGTGCATTATGATCCTGTGAGCATCTATCCTAGTGCCCTCAATAAAAGATGTTTGTAGGATCAGACCAAGTTGCAGGGACAGTACTGACAGGACAGCCATCATTTCTTATTGAATACTTTATCTATTGAACAGCTTTGTCTACCACTACATAACATCAGGGAAGCTAAACAGAGAAGCTGCTCAGTGAGAATCCTAAATAGCAGTATCAGGATGTACTGTTTCATGGTGAGACATATTTCATACGTGAAATAGATAATTGCAAAAATTAAGCTCTTAGCTCAAAGCACAGCACATGGAAATACTCTTTTTTAAGCCCTTAGTAATTTTTTTCAGTCTATTACAAAAGCAAGTGGAAGAAAATACAAAACCACAAAATGCAAACGGAAGTAAAATACTCTGACATTCTGTGCTTGTCTCTCAGGTGATAGCTGCTAAATGTTGCCATAGATGATGTAGGCTGATAATCAGATATAAAATTGGAATTATTTCCTACTAGGGATTTCCTAAATTAAGATAAATTCCCCTATTTCCTGAGCAGTGGAAATGCGATAGTATTTTCTAATCTGAAAACTGAGCTCATTGCAGAATTCCTTCCTCACCACTATCTTTCAAAATTAAACTTTGTAGGAACTAATGGAAAAATGCCCTGAAGCTTTTGTTTACTTCTTAGAGTAATGATATGTGTCAGAGTATCAAAGAAATAATGAAAACAGAAAGTGGCTGTTAACTATTTAGTGACCTCTGTCACATTCTATGAAAATCACCCCAGTGTCCTGAAACAAAATATTGTCAGACAATGTTGTGGAATTAACTGCAAATTTATGTCTCCAGATGCACAATGCAGCCTGGTTTGTTAGTATTACACAATTCCATTGGCTTCAGATAAAACAGTGGATTACATCAGCGGTTTAGGGTTTAAACTGGCATCATATGTTTGCGTCATATCCAGCTACCAGCACTTTAAATCATTATATATTTTCTATAGTTCTACAGGCCAGGATTTACTTTAATCTGAAACTTAAGAAAAACAATCTGTGGAGATTTTCACAACAAAAGATGAAGCTGAAAGACATCCTTCCTTAGTGCTTCTTGCTGTGCCTACAATACTTGAGTACAATATTACACGTGGACTGTCTGCCTTAAATTTCATGGTATAGGACTCTCCAGTAACGCTGAACAAACACATTCAACTTTTTGCATTCCTTTTCATAATATGATCTTTGGAGCTAATACTCTGAGATACTAAGTGCCCTCAGCTGTTGAGAGAATAGCAATTAAGGACTCTTGGTCTGATAGGAACAACTTTGAATGAAATTTAGTGTTCTGCAGTACTGTCAATTTATTATGTGTAATACACCAGACATCATGCCACGTACATGTGGTTGGAGTTACCCCTTTTTGACCCTGCCTTCTGATTAAGAGGCAAGTAAATTCATTTTTAGAGGACAGATAAACCTAGAGCAACTGTACTGTCATTTTGATGTGCATGTAAATAGAGCTTAAAACTGGCAAAGTCATCTTGCTACGAAACTATCCTTATTGGCAGTGTAGAATGTTAACTACTCCATAGGAATCTGTGTGCAGAAATAAACCCAAACCGTTGAGATGTGTTGTTACCAGTACAGCATAGCTTTCTACTCTAAGAGTCTATTTGAAAAAAACAAAAAAATTAAAAACTTAAGGGATCATTTGCGTTTCTGAAGTACAAATACTCTAGTGTAGGGAATGTGTGATTATTTTTTTGTACATTTCAGACTTGTGTATTAAACCTTATATATAACGGTTTGCTTTAGACTTTGTTCTGAAATGTGTATTTGCCATAGTTATAATGCCTGTTCTGGCAGAAATAGGTTTGCTTAAGACTTCTGTGTGTGCATGTTTTACATGACAATTTTTGTCACACAAGTACAATACATCTTTAGAAATGTAATCATGACCGTGCAGTTCGACTGTGCAGAACTGAATACTTCTCATTAAGAGAACAGTTGCAAAAGGAATGCACTGGCACTAAATTTGCCATGTAATGACTGCAGTATACTAATGGAACATATCCCATCAAATGTGTTGTTAGTAGATCCTTCAAAGTAATTACGAATGCCATTTTATCAGTGTGAAAATCAAAAGTTTGCGTTTACACTTCTAGACACTGAGAGAGCTCAGACATGTTTTGCAAGTCAAGAGGAGTGACATCCTCCATCTAATACAGAAATGGTATCGGTTATGCACTTTTTGTGCCATTCAGCATTAGTTAAGGCAAGTAAGTTTACAGGCAAATTTTTTTTTAGCATTATAAATATTTCAGAAATCCTTGTCATAAATATAGCAGTTCTCTCTGAGAATAAAATGTATTTATGGCAGTTGTTCACTACAGAAATTTAGAGTCTAATCCAGCAATGTGGGCTTGCAAAATTAGACCTTTAAGAAGTTGAGGCAACAGCTTGCCACAGCTTTTAGAAATAATCACTACTTAATACTGAAATTTCTTTCCAAGGTACTTCTAAATTCACCACCAGGAGTTATGTTTAAGGAAGCGGGTGATCCAGATGGAAGTTTCAATGTTAAACTTCAATGTTATGTATCTCAAACATTCAGATGCCTGAAAAGTGCAGGCACTGTAGTTGGAAACCAGGCACAAGCTGCTGAACTGTTTTCAAGGCAGAGAAAATGCAATCACAGAATACATGTAACTGGAAGGGCATTATTGAATCAAACTCAGTACAGCTCACCGATGTAAACTATTGTTATTTGGATGACATCTTCAGTGTATTATAAACTTAAAGCAAATCCTATTAAAACTGGAAAAAAGTTTCATTTATCTCTAGTTAATGATCTGTTGAAACTTTATATTGTGGTCCATTAAAGTCACCTTTTGATGACTTCTAGACCATACTACAGATGGTTTTTAACATGTGATATGTGGAATGGAGTTACATATAGTACACACATAGCCAATAAAGAGCATCCATAAAACCTGAAGTTATCTCAAATATTCCTTTTATACCAATTTGCTAGGAATAAATAAAAAGTGCAAAAAAAGAGACACCTACATCATTCTGTAGTGTCCATACTGACTAAAGACTTTTTAAGTTAAAAGTGCATATTTTTAGAAATCTAGCCAAAAAGCCATTCTAGCTATGAGAGAAAAAATCTCAATAAAAAGCAGGGAATGGTAATGACTATATAATCACACTATTTTTATAAAAAATACAGCTCAGATATTCAAAAGACAGCCTAAAATAAATTATAATAATATAAACATTTAAATAGGAACCAAAGTATTGCCATTTATATTGCCAAAGGAGGCACTTTGTATTTTGAAGCACAGGAAATTAAGTCCCCAGAAGTATCATCCATACTTTTTTTAAAATTAAGGATGTAGATATTTTGAAAGCTGGTTTTGATGTTTAACAGTACAGATTTGTTTTTGTTCTTTGAGAAATTTGTATTAAGTACTAGCACAGGCTTTTTTCCAGGTAGGATTTTTCTTCACAGTACTGCTTGCAGTAGAAATAATGCTAACCCTAGTAGGTGTTTCTCTTCTTATTTTCATAGTCATAATTATGTCTTAGCATCTCATTTTGTGGAAAGAAGAAGACAGACACCTGTCTCTAGGGCCCTCTTCATTTAAGCACTACTTTACTAAATGCGAATTATGGCAATCAGGGCGTCAGTTTATGTATTGCCTTTCTATAAGAAACCATGATGCCTTTGTATTTGCTGTTTGCACCCCTAAAATCAATTCCATGTTTGAATGCCATATGTTTTGCACATTGTACTGTATATATGTAATGCATACTGTATTTTTATATGTGTACTACATTTATCAAATATTTTGTACATAGTGGCAATATTGTAGCTACTGAGGAAATGTTTGATATTTCAGCATTTTTGCTAAGTGTCTCAAATAAAAAAGGAAAACTGTATTCATTTGTCCATGCCTACTAATTAAAATGAAAAATATCTTTAATAATAATCACAAAAATGTGACATTTGGCCTATGTTCTAAATACATTTCTAACAAAAAAAATCTGCACTTACAGAAACCCCAAAAGATTGATGGTTTATCTTCAAAATCAGCCAAAATCCGTAGGAATAGACTTCCTGTACTCTCACGGTTTAGGTCTGAACTTTTTTTAAGCAATACTATTGCATTAATCCTTTTCCTGTTTCCTTTTCTCAAGAGCAGGTAGGGTAAGAACCCAGACTTTTCAGTGCTTCCGTCACGGTAAATGCAGTAGAATAATTCACATAACACAGGTAAAATACAGATGTGATACTCTTCAAGAGATTTTAAATGAAGCAGCTTCATAAAAAATTAAAACAATTGCAATTTATGACCTTTATATATAGCTCATAATCCATACAGTCCTCATTCCATAGTTTGTCCCTGGATTTCTTATATGATGTGCAGCTGCTTGGGTTCACCTCCAAACATAAGCACAAACACAAGCAGCTGTGACAAGGCAATTGCAGAGACATTTAAGCAATTTTGGACATTCCCTGCTCTTTTCCACAAGGGCAATATACCTTATTTAAAAAGCCTTCTAAAGTCTTAACACAGAAGAGGCCTTAAAATTATGTAGTGCATGCAGTGATGGTGTATGACGGCATACGGGTACTAAAGAGGTCACTGAACAGCACTAGTTTAAACCCATCCCCATGAAAAAGAAAAATTAATCAAAACTCAAGATGCCATGATAAGATTTGGTAAAATCTAACATGATTCCAGTGCGTACTTTGTTAACAACAGAGTCAAGTCTCTAGCAAAATTTTCTCAGGATAATCTCTTGGGTGAGTCCACAGTGTTTCCTGGTGGAAAGGGGTACAAACTGCAACACTGAAGTCATGTATAAGATCAGCCCTAAGAGAGATGGAGGAAGGGACACAGTGTTCTGGCTCAGGGTGCCTGGGTGAAAAGGAAGGAGGAAAAACCTAGAGTTCTTTCCTCATTACAAGTGAGATTTGTTTCAGGGAGGCAAAACCAGCATTTTGAAATACAGACTGGGACATCCCAGAGAGGTGTATGTTCCTGTTGAGAACCTCTTGTGTCAGTGTCCTAGAACAGACTGGCAGCATGGGTCCACTGAGCTGCTCAAAACAGGCCCCATAGAGCTTTGAAGAGGCACAGCCTTCTAAATCAGGCAAGCTTCTGAACATTCCCCAGGTAGTTTAACCTCATTTGTGAGTCAAATGCAACATTTTGTTCACTTATGCAAATGAGCTGCTAAGGCCTCTCAGAGTTGAAGTCAAAACCAATTAAGTATCAGTGCAGATTACTGGGTGTATTTCACCTTCCAATACAGACTTCCACTCCTCATTGAGTTACACTGTCTCAAACAGAAATAATCCCCACGCTGATCTGGGCATTCTTTTCAGCTACAAAATCCTGTGATTCTGTTTTATACTGTGTTAAAGGAAAGGAAATGGTGTACCACATTTTTCTAAGTAGATGCTACCTGTAATTCCCTAACAATGAAAAAGAATTTGTAAAGAAAACCCCAAGTGAGTACAAAGAATAAGGCTATTCTGCGAGAGAAGAAGGGATATTTCAGAACTATAGTAAGGCAAAGAAAGGATCAGAAAATTATTTCTGGTGTATAAAAGACTGCACCCATTTTCATTCATGACTATCCCAAATTATTCTAAAGCTTTCGAAATGTGCTAGATTGTGGGATTTTGCATCTGCGTTTTGTATTCTGATCAATTTCTGTTCTAGAACACCACATCTCTTCAGAATGAGCTATGAGCTGATTAACATTCACAAGCTGATTTTCACGGTGAAGCTGCTTCATTTCAATATTTACTATGATACTTCCTCTTGTGGAGGCAGTCCCTATATTAGTGTCATAGTTTAAACCCAGCCACGCAGCTCGTTCACTCACTCAACCCCCC
>NDXB01000505.1:0-25422 GCA_002631895.1 Agapornis roseicollis | reverse complement strand
CCAGATAAACACCAAAACAGCTAATACCGGCTGTACGTAAGGTATGATATCCTGAGACCATGAGATCAAGAGGAAAAACCTCGAGAGCCAATAAATCAGCATTGTGACGAGTGACTCCCAATCAGGTCAGATCTGTTGTTATCTTAACCCTTCGTGCCCCACGTTGGACACCAAAAAGAACTGTCGTGGTTTAAACCCAGCCATGCATCTCAATCACTCACTCAAACCCCCTTTCTTGCCCTCCCCTCAATCTGCTATTGTTGAACCCAGGACAATTAGATCATCCACCCTTTCCTTGTTAAAAGTCTGTTCTATGTTGATGACATCAGAACTCAGGCAAATACCCATAAAAATGAAGCCTATTACTATGCCCAGTAAATTGCATAAAATACATTTTCTTTATGAACATAGCCATTCTAGAAGTCTGTAGGCTATGTATGCCATCAATTTCCTTTCAGCTATCACACACCAAACACAAATACTGCAAAGCAAGTGCAGTACTTTTTGACCACACATTTGTGCATTACAGAATTTATAGTTAGAATATATCAGAGATAAAGCACTTGAGTTTGGTGCCAACTGACTATTTGGGGTTTTGATTGTTTTACAAAGACTAAGAAATGAATAAACACATAACCCTCCCTCCCAAACTGTGTTCATATTAGTATTAAGGTGTAACCCATAAGCCGAGAAGGACTGGTGAAGCCTGAGATTATGCTGAATGAATTTCTTCCACAAGCTAAACCCTGGTTTTCAATAAAACCTGAATATATAAATTCATATTAATGCCAACCTCATGAAGTTCAACCAAGCCAAGTGCAACTTCCTATACCTGGGTTGGAGCAATCCCAGGCACAGCTACAGGCTGGGCAGAGAAGAGATTCAAAGCAGCCTGGTGGAGAAGGACTTGGGGGTGTTGGTTGATGAGAAACTTAATATGAGTCAGCTTCAGGCTTGCACCCTGGAAACCAACCGTATCCTGGGCTGCATCCAAAGGAGCGTGATCAGCAGGTCAAAGGAGGTGATCCTGCCCCTCTACTCTGCTCTCATGAGACCTCACCTCGAGTATTGTAGACAAACATACAAAGGACATGGAGCCGTTGGAACAAGTCCAGAGGAAGCTTCAAGGACTAAAAGGGGCTGGAGAACCTCCCATACAAAAACAGGCTGAGAAAGTTGGGGCTGTTCAGCCTGAGTAAGAGAAGGCATGGAGACCTCAGAGCAGCCTTCCAGTATCTGAATGGGGCATACAAGGATGCTGGAGAGGGACTCTTCATTAGGTACTGTAACGATAGGACAAAGGGGTAATGGGTTCAAACTTAAACAGGGGAAGTTTACATTAGATATAAGGAGAAATTCGTTACTGTGAAGTGAGGCACTGGAACGGGTTGCCAAAGAAAGTTGTCAATGATCCATCCCTGGTGGTGTTCAAAGACAGGTTGGATGAAGGTGACATGGTTTAGTGTGAGGCTTCCCTGCCCATGGCAGGAGATTGGAACTGGATGATCTTAATGTCCTTTCCAACCCTAACTATTCTATGATTCTATGATACTACACCATGTTCTACAAATGGCCATCACATTTGTATTTGTACATTATTAAATGCTATATACTCCTGCCTATTAGCTTGTTATGTATTATACAAATGTTCCTAGAGTGACATATTAGCAGACTTGTACTTTCTCAAGTCAGAGGTGTCACACAGATTTCCCCGCACCCCATACTGTAATCTACAACACCACCAAGACCTTGCTAAAAGAGAAGTTACAAATTAGAGGAGCATCTGAGATGTAGGTGCTTGGTTTGGTTTTGTGTTGTTTTCCTTTAAGTATTTTTCCATAAATTTATAGAGTACGAAATATTTACCTTCATGTAAAAAATTACTTTGAGGTGAGCCTCCAGTCTTCTCTGCAGAAAAAGGAGTGCAGGACCACTTTATGGTAACACTGCATTGTTCCTGAATCCCTCCAAGACAACTCTCTTTCATAAAGCTAGGACAAAGTCCTAGCCCACGTAACTGTTAACTGAGAAGCACTCCAGCTACCCTATAGTATGTCTTTAAAAACTCAGTTATACAAATTCTGCATGAATTTGACTGTTTCCCTTCTATGTCCTCAAAAGAGTCAGGGAAATCTGTAGCAAGGCTTAATTTTGTGTTTTAAAAGAGACATCAAAACCCCCTCCCAACCCACCTCCATCTCATAGTGAGGCTTATGGAAGGAGGGAAAAAAAAGGGTGATTATTTTCTCCTTCCAACAAAAGCTCTGACATTATCTTTTCAGTACTGGAGTCTTCTAAAGACTTTCCTTTTGGAAATTCATGTGGTTTTTTAAAGAAGATTTTGTCAGAAGAGAACAGTGCATAAGGGGGATTCAGCATGAAGAGTAAGGACATTTGCACAGAGGTCAAACAAGGGTAATGATCGACATTCCCAGACAAACGTATCCAGGCATCAGAAGACACCACAGGCAATAACATGCTTTAAATCAAACTTACATTTTTAGTTATAAAAACTACCATTTTGATAAACCAGCTCACCATTAAACAGCTCCATGTTCCAGACACATTACTGCAGTTGGGCTGAGAGAATAGACAACCACTTTTAATCCAAATCAAGTATATCCTCCTAATCTACTCAGAAGATATTCATGATTCCAAACCGAACACTCAGTCTTCCCCACACAAGTAAAGAACTTTAGCATTAGAAGTAGATTTACCTTGAATTAGTTGATTACAAATAGATTTACCATTAAATACTATTTCTGATGCCAACCAAATACATTTATTAAAAATAGTCTATTTGGAGAGATACAACTCCCATGAATACCACATATAAGTCAAATCGTCCCTCTGGTTCCTCCCAGCACAAAATCACTTCTCAGCTCACAAAGATACCAAAGCCTGAATAAAACATAGACAATGAGCTGCACAGGAACTGTGATGAGAAGTTACAACTGGCAAGTATGGCACATGAAAGAGCCTATTTTGTAATAAGCTAGCAGGCCAGAAATGGAAGAACATCAGTCAAAACCACTTTATTCAAATCTTAACTCCCTCCTGCTGCCACCTGGGTCACACTAACTCCCTCTTCTTCAGCCAGCTCCTAGAGAACTGCCCCTTCCCTTCCCTGCCCCTTCTCACACCACCGGCGTGAGAGCTCAGGGAGGCAGTTTCCACTCCTACAAGTCACCATTGCTGTGAGAGGCTGCACTGACTGCATTGATAAAGAGCAGAACTCAGCAGCAATATTGTGGCTTTTCAGAGCCCAGATGTGGGTACCTCCTTCGAAGCTAAAGACCAGCAGATAAACTCCAGCAACTGTTCCGCTAGGACAGAGCATCAGTTATACTTGTAAGGGTTGGAAAACCAGAACAAATCACCTTTGGGGGAACTATCCCAGGATAGCAGCAAACACACTTGACATGGGCTGACCACCCACTGAGGTAATTTAAATCGAGTACCTTTCATTGTAGATGCGAGGTCAGACTGCTTTATTTGCTGGAACACAGAGTTAGCAGAGAGAGATAGGCAATGGCAACTGTTAAAAACATGGCATTTGTCCATTCAGCCAAGCCATCAGGTGTGAGTTTTCCTGATGACAGTTCAAAGAACATCCCAAAATGATACCGACAGATCATTCTCCTAACACACCTGCATTACAGCACCACCAGATCAGTGACTGATCCCAGCCTTTCCAAAGGTACCTGTCAACATGCCCAAAAAGACGAGTGACCATCGCTGGGATCAGCCACCCCAAAAGACAGTAAACGAAATTCCTGTCACGCAGGAAGGTGGGATATAATTCGGGTCCTCAGCAAAAGTCTCACAGAGTTTAAAAGGATCTGCACAATGAACAGTAAATGAACACTAAAAGCTTTAATTTCAGGTCACACTTGTAAATATGCGGGAGGCCAAATCTAGAAAAACACGTATTTTAGTATCTTTCCTGCATTTCACAACATGAAACTTCATATGGAACAAGTGGCGGGCACTTACCCAGTTTAATATTAATAATTTAATTTTTACGTTTCTTTTTCTTGGAGAAGGAAAGCCTTAACACCGCTTCCCCCCACCCTCCCTCAGCTGTTCCTCCTGGTCAGAAAGAAGACCGCACATTCCCGCACACTGACCTAAACTCCGGACTGCCATTGCTTGGTAACGGAGCTCCCTCCTCAGCACCGCTGCCCGCCCCTCTCCCCTCAGCCGCGCGCCGCGCCCCGCCCCTCCCCTCCCCTTTTCTCCTCTCGCGCCAAACCGCCCGACGCCCGGCAGGTGCCTGCGCATGCGCACGCGCAGGCGGAAGGCCGCGGGGGCGTGGCGCAGAGCGGAGGCGGCCCGCCCGCTCCTGGCGCGCGATTGGCGAGGGCGGACGGGAGTGGCGCCAGCGATAGAAGGGCGTCCGGAGGAGCGGTTAACGCAGGCGCGGTGGCCAAGTGGTAAGGCGTCGGTCTCGTAAACCGAAGATCACGGGTTCGAACCCCGTCCGTGCCTTGGCGGGGCCCGCGAGGGTGGGTTTTTGTTATCGTTTTTAGGGGAAGGCGGCGTGGCCGCTGCGATGGGATCCCAGCGCTTCAGCCCTCCACCGGCATGGTGCCCAGCAGAGCAGCGGTCACCGCCCCCCGGCAGCGTGGAGGGCACCGCGCAGCTCTTCTCGGCAGCTCAGCGGCTGCGGCAGGAGGCGGTGCCGCACCTGCCGTGCCTCGCTGCCGCTTGCACTTCCGCGATCACACCTGCACTGCATTGCGCTGCACTGCACCGCATCCATCTCCATCAGCAACATCTGCTACACCACCAGTGTTTTTCTTCAGATCACCACCTTCGGAGGTTAAGCTGGTACTCGAGAAACCCTCGAGCTCACCCTGAAGAAGCAGAAGATGGTTTCAGATGTGCAAGGAAAAGATGTGTATCGAAGCCAAGCACTCATTCCCTATATGGTGGCCCCAAAGCGCATGCTGGCACCCACCAAGACACAAGTTTGTTCCTGTGAGGAACAAGCGAAGTCTCTGCATACTCTCCTTTGAAGAGATCTTCTCCACCAGTTGATTATCCAGGTTCCTGAGGCCTTTCATTGTGATTTAATTCTGTTTGATGCATAAGGTTTCTTCATCTGTCTCGCTAACCACTTAAAAGGATTTGCAATCTGGTTAGTGGTCATTTCCTATTTTTTAAGCAGGAAAACTCCGTGTAACATTGGAAACAGTCGCAGCAAGGGCAGGTTGGTTCTGTCAACGGGCACTGTGCAGTGCTCCCCCACTGCAGACCCTGGGCACTAGGACACAGCCAGGCTCGGGTACATGGACAGGACCAGCCACAGCCTTAAAAGCACTTGAAACCATACTAACAACAGCAATAAGAGCAGCACTACACATTAATAACAGCACTACAAATGGAAGGAAACCTCTACTGATTCATGTTTGATATCTGTTTGCCATTTGGAATTTCACTGACCTTTGGTTTTGTTTTGTTTTGTTTTCTTCCTGACAAATTTTCTTCTCATATTCTGCACCATTGTTGTCTAGAATCAAAACTGTACAATTGTAGTAGGAACAAAAGCCACTGTCATTAACTACTTACACCAGATTTTGTAAAAGCTTTTAACATTATATATGTACATTGTGTTGGTAGGTCAAAATCATCATTCAAGCTGTAAACTGATTTAAAGAAGGGCTGTCATTTATTCTATATAAGGCTCTCTTTTCTTATTATGAAGATTATATAACAATGTATAATGATATATAACAAAGATATATAATAATTTAACATGATGAAGATTATCTGACTGCATTAAATACATGTAATAAAAATGTCTTTTTTTTCCCACTTAGTTTACTGACAATATTCACAAATCTCCAGAAACATTTAGCAAATTTGGCATAATCTGAAGAAGCATCAGCAGAGAGCAAATGGGCGCGCTTACCTTCCGGCTCAGTTTTGAACTTTACATTTCTCCTATAAAGCCAATGACCACACTGCCCAACCTCCCTGGAAAGAAATGTAAATTACTGATTTTGAGCAGTGACAGTTTCAGCACAGAGCACACGTGAAACTGGTTTTTGTTGTCCTAGATATCTTCACTCATGTACATGAAGGACAGTGAGAAACAGCCATGTCCCTGAAGCTGCTTTCATAAGAGGACTTTCAAAACTAAACACAAAAACCCAAGTCAAGGGCAAACAATGTTTCTGGTAAGTCCTTTCTGTTACTGCAACCTCAGGGTTAAACCCGGTGAGGAGCTATGTTGCTTGTGGTGAGTGATGCTTTCATAAAGTCTTGTTTATTTTGAAGAAATACATTTATAAGCCTGAGCCAGGTCCACATCAGAGCTATGGCTGTCCCCACACAACAACAGCTTGAGGCTTGTGAGTCCCTGTTACATGGCACAGACACACACACAGATTGGATCGTGCAGAACCCGGTTTTCCATAGTTTGCAGACAGAGCTTAACGTTTTGCTAAATGACATTGCTCAATTATTAGCACGATAATAACATTGCTAAGTAACATTTTAAGATGTCTTATAGTTATTTACTTGAAATTAATTTTGTAATTATAAAACTGTTTATGAAGTCACAACCTAAGAGAAACTACTGCAGGCCAGAAACTGGTAAATCCAGCAGCAGTTCAGATGTAGAAATAATTAACATACCACACAGATTTACTGCCATAACATATATCCATTCATATGTCATTAAACCTTTTTGAAAGTGTTACTATATTTGCCTTCAGCTTCCTAGTGTCTAGGCAACACAACACCCAGATTTTAACCTCTTTCCTTTTAGGTCAGGTTTCCACACCCCTAATGTCACCTCTCAGCACTCCGGCTACAATCCCCCAGATCCTCTCCAGCTGCTTCATATTCTTCTTGAAATGAAGACCCAAAGTGGACACCCTACTGCTGCTTACTGACACTGAGCAGAGCATTTCTGCACATCACAACTCACAGAAGGACACCGTGAGCGATGAAGTGGAAACTTGGATTACAAGCCTGAGCTGCCATAGTTGAGAGTACCCCTGGCATCACATCCCATGACACGAGCACAAACCATCCCAGCTGGCACATGTGGCTCTATCCCCAATCTGGACCCTGTGATGGGAAGTTTAAGCTTGAAACTTCCTCTCAGTCGAGTTAAACTTCCCCTTTGTCCCCCAGCTCTGGAGCACCCCATGCCTCCTAGCATCCTGGGCACAGCATGGCAGGTGCCCTATGGCAAGTGGTTAAAACAGCATCCAGAGCCTGATGGGGCTGAATTCCAGGGTAGAACCCGCAGCAGGGAGTCATGTGAAACGACTCCTCTGCCTAATCCAGCTCCTAGTATCCATCATTGAGCCATTTTGTAGAAATGGTTTACAAATCTCTCACACTGTGCAGGCTTGCTGGTGAAAGCAGAAGGTGAAGCAAATTTAATTTCATCTCATCATTTCTGTCATTTGAACAGAGCCTCTTACTGCTTTTTTTGAGTTAATTGGATTTTACATGTGACAACCAGTATGACCAACAGAGGACAGCACATCCATTTCTTTTAATGATCAAAAGAACCTGAACTTGGAGCTGCCATTCACCTTTTTACTCAGGAAATGAGAGTGACAAGGCAGAGTCCCGCCATGTGCCGTCAGTAAGCCAGCCAGCTTAGAAAGGCCTTTCTGCAATTAACTAGAGCTGTTTTGAATTCCAAGAGATTACTTACAACAAATCCACTTCTGAGCAGGCATTACTGCTGAGGAAACACTGGGTGCACCTCTCTGAAAGCTGGGTCTGTGTTGGGAAGTGACTGTTTACTGAACAGTTAGAACATCCTCAGGAGTCAAAGCACACTTGGGATTGGCAGGTGAAGTGTGCTAGTTCCCCTTCAAAACTGCAGACAGACACACAAGGTGTTTGATTAAATGGGAGTGTTTATCAAAAGCTGAAGTAAAGCCAGGCTCCAGTGGTTTAGCTGCGTTTGATCGGGGGGGGGGGCAGAGAAGACTCTGCAAGTCGTAATGAAATTCAAAGACCAAACCCAAGGATTTCATGTGGCTGAGGGAAATTTCGTTATGGAAATTCAATTAACCTGCAAGAGCTGCACACATTGAAACCTTTTCTCTTTTCCCAAAAGGTGGTTCTTGTGGTTTTCATAGCAACCTTTGCTGTTCCTCGATAAATAATGCTTTATTACAAACGCATTGATGTCTTTATATAATTAATAGCATATAACAACATTGGCATCCATTACTGCTTTGCAAACATCAGAAGCTTCCTGTGAAATGTGTCAAATGGGGGGGTTTTAAAGATACAACTAAAGAAGGGTTGGGTGTGAGAAACAAGCACAAAGCAAGCACAGAGATTTAGGAGACACATGAGGAATAACCCTGACTCAGGACAGTGCGGGGTCTGCCGCAAGTCCCGATTTACATTTGTCTGTCAGGGCCCGATCCTGAGCGTGACTGAGCAGAATTGACAGCCGAAGATACGGGCAAGTCACTGGGGACTCACAGTGCTTAGCAGTTCTCAGTATCGGGGCCCTTGAACAAAAGCCAACCTACAAATTCCCATTCATGCGAGTAACGATGCTGCGCACAGCTACAGCACCAACATGAATTATTCACGTCGGTGTAGCGAGGAAGCTGCAAGCCGCAAAGCCTGTTTAAAATCACACGCAAGTACCAATTCGTGTTCCTGTCGCAGATGGGAGGGTTATTGCTTGGCCCACCTTTCACTCATATGTGTATGATTCCTTTTATTTGCTGTGTGCATAGGTCTGATGGGACACGGGGGAAAGTAAATACAGGAGATAGACAACTGTAAACACTGGTAGAAAAGCAAAGGAGGTTACTGATTAGGTCTCTTCCCATATGAAACTCCTAGAGCATACCGGAGAAACGTGAGTTAAGCGTTTTACCATTCTTCTTTTTTTAACCATTATCTGATCAGAGAAGCATGAAAAGCACTTTCCTGCTCACTGGATTCTTTTTTTCCCTGTGCTCGGAGCCCTCTGCAGGAAGCGAAGCTGAATTTCACAAATCTTCCCTTTCTGACGTCTCCCGAATTTCTAGGAATGCCCCTTCCCTGTTACTATATTTGGAGGTAGTTTCTAGGAAAAACACAAAAAAAACCCCTTTTGGGCCGGCCCGAGACCCCGCGTTGCTGCAGGGGGAGGACGAGCTCCGGGTGCCCGGCCCCGGCCCCGCGGAGTTGGGGCTCTCCCGGCTCGGGCTGGGAACTCCCGGCGCAGCCGGCACGTCTTTGTACACTGCTGGAGCAAACGAGCATGGAGAGGGAGTGGGAAGGGAGAGGTGGCTTTGTGGTAACACCGAGGGAATCCTCTCTAGTTTCCTCCCGGGGGCTGCTCTGGTTTATCCCGTGCACTTCCCCCCCCACCCCCCCCTCTTTTTTAAAGGAAGAAAATCTNCGCGGGGCGCGGGGTCCCGGTCCCCGTATTGCACCAAAGCCCACGGCGGAGCCCCGGGGGCCGCTCCGCGGGGGCCGCAGCCGGTGCCCCGTCCCCGTTCCCTTCCCCCCCCCCCCCCCCCCCCCCTTTTTTAAAGGAAGAAAATCTAAAGATAAAAAAAAACCACCCACTGGATTCCCCCCCCGCTTCCCTTCTCCCCCTCCCCTCGCTGTGGCCTCTTGTTTAGCTTGTGGCGTGACCGTGATGAAGAAATGTTTCTGGGAGCCTGGCAGGGCGATCTTTTTATGTAATGAGTCAGGATTTTGCCAACGGAAGGAGCCGGCTCCGAGCGAGGATCGCGGGGCTGCCTCCCGCCCAGCACGAGAACCTGCTGCCGAGCGGCACCGGCTCCGCTCCGCTCCGCTCCGTTCCTCGGGAGCCCCGCTCGCCTCGCCGGGGGCACGGCCGCTGGCACTGACAAGCGGTGAGTTGCGCGCTCCTTCCGCGCCCCAACACCGCGCTGCCCGTCGCGGGGATCGCGTGGCCCCCCACGTCCCAGCCGGGCCCGCAGGTGGGGCCGCGCCTGCCGCCGCAGGGAGCGAGCGGCTCCGCGCCCGGCGGGCACCTGGGCGAGGGGCTCCGCGCCGACCGAGCCTGCGCGGCCGCGGAAGAAGCGCCCCTGGCCCAGCGCCGGTCCCGCTCCCTCCGGGGGCAGGCCGCGCTGCGGGCGGCAGGCCGGGTCCTTCTGCAGCCGCAGGTGTGCCTGCGCGCCCGGAGCCCGGCCGCTGGCCACGGCCCCGTCCCGGAGCCTCCGCGTGGCTTCCGCGGCCTCGTGTGGCCGAACGCGAGTGGCTGAGGGCGGGGTGAGTGAGGTTGGTCGGGCCGCATCCTCTGAGAATTGCTTGTGTGAAGGAACAGTGAGAGAATTCTTGCTAAACCGTCCCAGGTCAGTGGGTTAATTCCCCCTGCTGCAGGCCACGTCTTCTGTTTTAACGTTTCTACTCAGCCAAGATTTCCACCAACTCCTCTGCGTGTTCCTGCCACAGTGTGCTTGCTGACCACGCAGCATTTCAGCCTTGACAGCAGCCTTCAGCTCTGCGTTTTGATTGTCAAAAGCAGATTAAAAGTAATAGTGGCTTCTCCAATACAATAATTAGTTTCTTGTAAAGTAATGGGCAGCATTTACCTACTTCAGTCATCCACATGTAAACTGTAATGCTTTTAAACCTGGACTTCACAGTTCTGTTGGAATTACCGACTGAGGATTTAGAAAACGTGTTTCTTTTGTCTACAGAGCTCTGCGTTTCTCATCTTTGAAAAAAGTTCTTAAGACACATAATGCTGAGAGTAGTAAGATTCAGACACAGCTGAATACGTGAAACTACCCGTTAGTGGAAGAGACCTCACTGTTTCAAGGGAAGTGAAAATATTTTCTACTGTATTGTACAGATAACAAATTCAGACCACAGATAGACAGCTCTATAACATGTCAGCTTTCATCTAAATTATAGTGGAAGAGATAAACAAGTTGTTACTCACTCTGAGAAGAAAGCTTAATAGATACTTTGAGTGCTGGGTGTAATAAATGACTGTTACTCTGGAGGAGTTCTGTGTCGTTTCATCGACACTTGCAGAAGCACTGCTTGCCTACTTAATAAATAAATAAATCATAAACCCAAAGAGTATCTGTTAGCAATTCCTGCTGTCCAGAGAGCGAAGAAGTGTCTGTTGTGACTTGGCTACAATATTCTCTGTTATTAGTCTGACAGTTACCCGCTTTCTAAGCAATGATTCTCTCAGCTGATTTGGCGTATCTTGCAAAGATACTTTACTTACAAATTGAATCCGGGAAGGTTGTGGTTCCAGAGTCGGGGTTTTGAGGGCGAGATGAGCTTATGTATTATCCAACTGGCCCACAAAGTCCCGCTTTTGGTGGTCACTTTGTTCTGCAAAAGAAACCAGTACATTATGGCTCTTACAGTGGATGTTAAACTTAGTAAACTACTGCTGCACTTAGTAAAAGGCTACTATACAGTTAAATGAATAACAATAATATTCTAACTTTAATATCGTCTTCAGCAATGAAAAGTGGATAGGAAATACAACTATTCTGAAACTTAGACAGAAAAAAAGATAAATTTCTAACAGCTGGTGGTGATTTTCTGTTGAAAAGCCAAAGAGAAAGTTACATTTCAAAGAGTGGGCATTCAGTATAGGTGAATTGGGAGAATAGGAAGTAACTCCTTAGAAAACAGAGGCAACATAAAACTTGAAAACATCATATAAACACTGGGAATATTTGTATTGTCAATCCCCTGCTCAGCTGCCTGTGCACAAAGTGTTCAGTTTTAATGGATCTTTTTAACTAGCTGTTTTTTTTACGTGTGTGTGCTTGTGTCTACACATGTACAGTCTGATTCTAGGAACCCATGTAAAGATTTCTAATTCTTGTGCTGATTGTAAGTTTCAGAGTGTATTTTTATGAGTAAGGCTCTGTAACCCTGAGCTTGATAGAGCTGTTCAAGTTCATGCTACTATTTATATTTTGATATCAATATCGTAAACAATTTAAGCATAATTTTTACTTAAAAATTACATAGCTGTATTTTCCTCCTGGGACTGAAAATTTCTTAGTACATAAGCTGAAGTTTCTTGTGGTTCTGAATATACTGTACACATGTTTAACACCGAGTGTAACACACTACACTCACACAACGTGATTTGTACAGTGGCTCATGTACACAGCATACACACACCAGATACCCACAGCAGCATCCTCTCTGTTGGTGTAAATGCATCTGTCATAGTTTTGACAGTTTCTGCCAGCTACAATAACCTGCTTAAGTTACACATAAACATCTCCACATTTGCACTGTGGCCACAGTGTCACTGCGGTCAGATTCATTTTAAGTGAATTTAAGTACTCAGACTGAATCAATCTGGTTGTTTGAAAATGGCCTGGAAATTCGGCCAGAGTTAGCCAGTGATGCACTCTTACAGCAAGGTTGCTGCAATACGGTATCTCGTGTGACTGCATGCAGGATCTGCATATTCATGCAAATGGATATCATGCTGAATTATCCAGATTTTTCTATGGAATTCTGGTATTTTACATTCTATAGCAATATGATTGCTACACATGTGAAATAGGACATATCCAAACCTGCAACAAATTCCTTACTTGTTTAAGACTGAAATCTGATGGGGAAGAGCTTAGGTCAGAATTGTGCTGTTAATATGCCTTTTTTGCTACTATTTTGCATGAAATAATGCTGTTCAAAAGCTGCATTGATAAGAAGGTTGAATTTTCACCAAGCGATCGAGTTACAAATTTAACTGTGGAAATTGGTTTAATTTTTAATTATAGACTTAAATTGTGAATACATTCTAGACATGTCCAGTACTACAAGTTGTCAGATTTAGATTGATGTAACTCCTATGGTGTCTTCACTAGCACTCTGAGAAGGTAAGAGCAGAGAATTAGGGATCAGAAAGCAGATCAATGTGAAGATCCTGCTTAAAGTGTAAAAAGGAAACAAACTTCCACACTCAAACAGCAGCAAAGATCAGCTCTGCTCTGCTGAAATACAGCAGTTGCTTCTTACCAACTATTGCTTTAAAGCTCTTAGATTAAACCATGTAAGTAATTTTGTATAGCTGCTTTCAGCAAATGTGCTTTACGTGGCTCACTTTGTTTGCCAACTATATTTAGATATTTTTGAATAGGTTCTATTTGATTCTCTATTGAAGCTAAATAAAATCACATGCATTCCTTCTAGCACCAATAATGTCGTTATAGAATTAATAAATTATTTAAATGATTAATGAGAAGTGCTAAAGAACACAGTTACACTTCTGTAGGCTTGCCTCATACAGTTATTATTCACATTTTTCCCCAGTAGTAAGCTTATAGAAAGAGCTCCTGTTTGTCTCTAGTGTGCACTAAACCAGTTTTCTACTACTACAGGCATCATGCACAGATACTAAACCTTAAATGTATGTTCATTTTATATGAGTTACCCAAATGAATGATGAGGAGACAAACCAGTGATCGATCCCCTAAACACCTGTGTTATAACATCGTGATCTCTTACCCTCACACGGCATTTTCCACAAGGTTTGTGTGCAGCATGGGGCGGCGGCCTCAGAGCTCAGACTCCTGAAGTGTGCTCTGTATCCAGAGCATTAATAATTCAATACCTGGGATCAGTCTATCTCGCTGTTAGAAATGAAAAAAGGGATGTATGGAAGATCAGAAGTAGATGGTATGTTTGGAATCAAAGTTAATTTTCCTTGAGATAAAAAACCAGTAATGAATTATTGAACTATTTAGAAATATCAACTCGAATTATTTCTTGCAGTTGTAATTTATCAGATTGAAAGTCCTGCTGCCTATGTTTGTATTTAAAATCAATTTAAAGCTAATTTTTTACAGTTACTTTCCCATATTTTTAAGGAAACCTTTAAAGAAACAGTTTACAGACACTGAATCAGCAGAGGATTATCAAAAGGCTGAATCTGTTTACTTTAGAAATTTTATTGAAAGCAGTGAAAAGATCTGAGTCTCCATCAGAATCCAGTGGTGTGGTGTGGGGATTGCTCTGTGGCCTGCATTTTCTGAGGCAGGGCCCCAACCTTTGACATCTCCTGACCTCATGTTGCAACAGAAGAGTTTTGTGACTCCCCTCTGACCTAGCCATAGAATAAAGAGAGGGAGGTAATGACCCCGAGTTTGGAAAGGTATGACCTGGAACAACTAAAACCTTTACCTTAGTAAAGGCTACAAAGCCAGCCATCCCTTCCTACCAAGCTATCCACAGTTTTTCCAGAGCAGGAGCACAGACACCTAAGGAATGACTTTTAGATGGTATCTTGCTCTTCACTCCGTGTTACACTATTACACATCAGCACCACTTGCCTGCCTAAAATCTGAACTTCATGCCACAAACAAAATACAACAGTACGTTCTGAACCTATGTTTCACAGGTTTCGCACAAACCCCCTTTTTATTTGCCTTTAAAATCATATTTAGCAGGTTATGAAGGAAAAATAAGGGGTTTTTTTATGGCTTTAAAATGCCCCTTGGAAAAACACCGCTGTCACTTGGAACTTGCACCTGCAGTGAAAAAAGTGGTAGAAAAGTTGTGTGACATGAACTGCACAACCCACTTCAGACCATACAGCTCCAGACTGAGGCTTCTGGTGAAATTAACGAGTTTAAGGCATCGCTCACCCCGTTCATAGGACAGACTAGTTAATGAATACACAAATCTCTTGTTGCAGTGTCATACGCTTTTCTCAGGCAAAAGGCAAATGTGCAGAGAATTTGGTAAAGGTACAAAGATGAAAAAAGAAACAAACCAAGAAACAAACGCTTTTGGTTTTGCCTGTTGTCAAAAGGCCCAAACAATTTGTGTTTGCAAGGTTTCAGCGCAGGGCAATGGGTCTGTAGGTGCCGTGTGAATTCAGCTTGTGGATTTTTTGTCAGGACATTTCTACACCATGTTCAGAATAAATAACAGTAATAGGACTAGGAACAAACCCATACCTATTGCTCAGGTAACCTGCTTTGTGAGCTAGCCAAATACGACTACATGTTAGTGGGTGGTTTCAGAAGGTTACTGCTGATTTCTGACTCCCTGTTAGATATAAAGCTGTTCAGTTATCTACGTTTTATTTTGTACATTGGAATCATAATTCTTTACAGACAAGCTCCAAAGTTTGGGGTTTTCTTCATTTCCTCCTTGGAGCATACCTGCTCCTAGCTGAACTCAAAAGAAGTCTTAAAAATTATGCATAAGTCCTGTCTTTTTTCGTAATATATGGAATGCTTACATCCTTGATATACATGATTAACTTTAAACAGACCATTTCGATATTTGCATTTAATACTGCTGTAATATTCTGATTTACCTGTTAATGGGAGAGGCTACAATTCACCAGTGTAACATAGTATTGATGCAGTGTTGCTGGTTTAAGTATCTCAGCTTCAGTCACAGTCCAAATCCCTTTACTGGAATCATGGCCTCTCTGTATGAACTGATATCAAATACTAGCGAGACACCAAATTTTTTAAAGTAATAACTCTTGTTTTGTAGGTCAGGATATGAATCAAAAAGACAAAATGCATTGTGTCATCTGCAGCAAGTCAAGTGTAAATGGCATTAGGAAAGGGGGAGAGAAAAATCGTTTCAGGATGTTTCAGGATTGGCCCACAAGGGTCAGTAAAAACCAGTGCATGCAGTAATTTTACTGAAGGGATGTTTCTGTTTGTTACACACTGCTATTGTTAAAAATGACTATTTCAGTCAGCATAATCTAGAATTCTGCTCTGCTGCTTCTGTTTGTATAAGAGCTTTCATTTGTAATAAAAGGCCTATTTTGAAATCACAAAACCCACACACACCTCTGTGGGCAAATGCTGGATGCTGGTGTGTGTCAGCAGGATCTCGACTGAAATCACTGGACCTTCATCCACAGAAAACCCAAGTGAGATCACAGTGAAATTTCAGGAACCTGAGGAAAGAACTGGGTTCATTTTTTATATTGAAACGTGAACAAAGAGCAAATGTATTACACAGAACGTTGTATTAAATAAGAAATTAAGCATTGTTTTTTTCAACAGTATTATATTTTACATGTTATGCTACAAGAATCTGTTCAAGAATATTCCTGTTAGGTGCTATTTAGTGTGGATTATTTTAAAAGAGTAGTTTTTCATTAGGCATGCCAATTGAATAGGCAGAACTAGAAGTTCAAATGTGCTACATGTTTTACTAAGGAGATTTACAAATATGGAGTATTCAGTCTTTACTAAATAGGATTCCTCTGCATTTTCACTCTGAATGGTCTTTCTGTATGTGTGGAAAACTGCCCACATGCCTGGCTGGAAAATAATTTGAAAGCCTTTAAAATGAAAGACGTTACATGATTTCTTTATGTATCATCTTCTTCCATAAACTAACATTTGCTCTGTCACTGAAGCAAATCCTTACAAATGAGAGATGCAGGTCAGCTGTTAACTGATGATTATTCTGGTTTGTATTTTGCTGTTTGGGATGTGAAAGAACAAAAACTGCCTTGGATTGCCTGTGCTTTAAGCATAATGTTTTTAGCTTTCCAGCACTAACAGTATTTCTAGACAGCTGCTTCAAAAGTCACTTTGGTTTATGGACAGAACCATTTTATACATCCAAAGCAAAGGAGTTAGAGGCTATTTGAAAAACTACAATTTTCCTGTGCAGGGGACTAACAGGAAATTATGAAATCCTGAAGTATTGTTGGAAAATTGTTCTAACTTAAAAAAATTTTCTTTATAGTTTCATTCTTGATGTTCCACAGCATTCACCACTTCCTGCATGGCTCTTTACCGCAGGGAAAATGAGGGACTTTTGGGGGCAGATGTGTTTCCATTACACCATCATAATGCCCCTAAAAATCCTTATTGCTCTTGCAGTATTCTTCTGTGTTGCTGGGCCTGGTGTGAACTACTTGAAGACCTAGCTTATAAGTACACGTTTTCTCTAAAAACACTTTAAAAATCCCACTGAGTTTTATTTTGTTTATCTTATATTATTTATAGTTGTGTTTACTGTTGCTTAAAATATAAATGGCAAGATATGCAACCACCTGTTGGTAAACAGATGTCGTAAGTCATAAATCCAAGGGACATGCTGATAACTGTGTGGTATTATGAAGGGGAATATATTCTGGCTTAAGAGCGAGAGCTTCACTCTTTTGGTCTGATTAACTTGTGTTTAACATAACATTTTCATGTGTATGTCTCTCAAACATGACACAGATTTTGCAGGCTAATTGGAATGATTGCTGTAGAGGACCTCACTGAGAATATTAACTGAATTTAAGAACATGTATCAGGCCATTTATCACATGCAGGGATCTGCCCAGTACTTTTCTTTAAATCAAATGCACAAAAAATATTCAGATCAAATTTCCATGCAGTCCTTAAATAAATTTATGATTAAACCTAGAAAAGACATTGTGGGTTCTCAGCTATTCTATGCTTATTCATCTTGAAGGTCTTTGTGTGGGCATATCTCTTGCTGGGGCTTTTGAGGAAGAAGGGATGGCACAGTCTATTGGGAATGCAGTCATGCTGCATGAGTCCTCCCTACCCCTCCAGGTGAGCATGAGCCATCTCCAGGATGGGCACAGTTTACACCTGCTGGGTTGAAAGGTCCCCTGAAATCTGCACATTCCCATAGCTCTTGAAGAAAAAGGCAGGACATACAAATGTAAATATGGCTTGGTTTTGGCTGGGTATTGCAGCGCAATGGATCATCAGCTGGACATGTGCAGTACTAGTAACATTTGCTTCAGGTGTAGGACAGAACTATTAACTGGTTTGTGTTAAATGTACTCTGGACTTCACTGACCAGCTTAAGAGAAATAATAGACATACTGTGTACATCATCCCTCTGACAGTGTCCAGTACCTTTAAATAGCCTTCAGAATATTTGGTGACATAGGAAAGAAATGAGCTGGGTAGATTCTCACAGGTCTTTTTATGTTAAAGTGCATTCCCCAAGTAAATGCATTTCTTCATTCTGCTAAAGGAGTAGTTCTTATTTTCCAGGCAGGGAAGTACTACAGGTTAAGTCACATCCTATAGGTCACAAAGCAAGCTTTGCTGTTATGACTGGAACCCAGAACTTTTGATGCTCAGATAAATACCACAATAACAAGAAAATTACTTTCTAGAAGTACAGAATGAGCCATGTTGCACAATATTATATTCATGGGTCAAAACACATGGGTTTGTGTGTTTCAACATCAACATTTGAACATGCAACAGCATTTCAAATGTATGTTTAGACAGAAAGCAGTAAAAAAACTAGTCATTACATTAATCCTAATTTTTCAAATCAATACTTAGGTGTTTCTATTTGGACCACTGATTGCGTGGTGATTCTCATCACCTTCAAATGAAAAGTGTTGTAACGGACTGGCACAAGGCTTATGCAGCCTTTACAATTCTAAAAGTAACTTACAAGGTATTATAAATGTCAGTAGTAAAGTTTTTTGCCAGCTGTGTGCATGTTTAGCAAACTTTGTATTTCCAAGTAACACTCCTAGCTAAAGGCTCTGCATTTAATGGAAAATGGTTAAAGAACTAAAAAGAAGTGTGAAACCACACATGTGCTATCGAGTTCTGTAATAGTAAGGAGCAGTGAAGGGAGGACACTCACAGCTATAAATTGCATCACCTCTGTATAGAAGACACTGCTAATATGAACAGACTGGAATTCTAGTTACTTCTTTAAAGTCTTTTTGGGACTATGCCAGTCACAGTACTATGTAAAGAATACTGTCATAGATCTGAGCATTTAAACTGAGCTGATTTTGTATTTGTCTGTATTACAACCTTATCTTACATGTAATCTCTCCAGGATATCAGATTATTTTTTTTTCCCTAACCTAAGCAATCTTTCATAAAATTTCTTGCATCTAGAACTCACAGATCTCAACAGCTGATTCTTACACACATACCCACTTACATACATACAGGCCGTGGCAGAAGTCAGATTCCCTCTGAACATGTGTTCTGTAAATACATAGAAACATATTTAGCATACGATACTGCTATCAAGAAAAGTATTTGCTTAGACCTAGCAATCCTGAGATTAAATCCAAGGAAGGAAATAAAAATCAGTAACACTATATTCCTTTTATATCTAATAGGAATCACCTGACATGCAGTTGTCACTATTTACACATTTTTATCACTGAATAAATAATAAGCAGTAGAAAATGGGAACCATGCACATGGTTTGACATGTGTCCTTAAACTTTCAAATTCAAATGCTTGCTTCAAATTGCTGAAGTATTTAAATTATTTTGGTTTGAAACCATATGTCACAAGTCCCTCTGGATCTGATACAAAACTCACCTGTAACACTGTCCACTAAGGCTAACAGCACCTTGTGAAAAGCCTGTGAGTAGGTTTTGTAAAAGATACTTTTGCTGCCTGGGTTGAAAGGTTTTTTTGGTTGTCTTGTTGTTGTTGGTTTGGTATTTTATTTAAAATGAGCAAAGCTAAGATTTCTATTGCTCTCTTCTTAGGGATTTTGATTTCTTTTAATTATAGGACCAAGAGTCATTAACATGAACTAAGAAATTTATGGTGTTGTTCTAGAAGTTAGAACAGTAGCAGCTAGGTAATATTCTTCAAGTTGAATTTGCACAGTGGAAAAGATATTAAATGTTTGTTATGTGCCAAGAAATGAGTAATATGAGAATACTTTCACTCTTTTATAAAATGGAAGAGCATTAACAGCACTTTAGGTTTTGATTATGTATAAAGGTTTTGTGATTACCAATAGTCTCATTATAATACACAAAAATAGCAGAAAAGACATGCAAGTGTACAATAGGTTGACTAAGATGAACCAATCTCATTTATGTACTGAAAAACCACATTATTGTCTTAAGTTTTGAACATTACCTCAACTGTGTGTACATTGACTATTTGTTATTCAGAATGCAGAACTTGGGTCATCCATTTTAGTAATAATTACTTATTTACTATGTTATTTGACTTCCAACACATTAGATCTAGCTTCTTACTAAATTAAGATAGTATCCACTCTGCTCCAGTCAGTCTGATTCTATACCAGCACGGGTCCCTGGACCACTAGCTGGAGAGCGTGTGACTATGTGAAAGAACTGAGTAAGGGTTTGAATGCAGGAGGCAGTTCTGCACCTGTGTCATGACAAAGCTGCTCAGAAAAGCTCAGATCACGATCTAGTTTTGCAGTGTGTTAGAGAAAGGTATGGGAAAGCGGAGAGCTATAGCAGAGTAATGTAAGATGCTGTTAGCAGAGTAATGTAAGATGCTGTAAATAAGCACAGAATAAAAATCTGACTAGTTTTCTGAACAGACCACAGTGTGGCCAGAAGTAAGGCTAAAGGAAGCAGACCAGTATTCATCATGAGCCTGCAATGTATCTTTTCCTTAAATGGTTAGCTATGGGAGCAGAAATGCACACAAAAATAAACCCCACTAATAAATGGTTACTACTACATTTCTCAATAATACTGAACTCTTTCAGACTTTGTCAATATGTGCAGTTTTGTTTTCATTTTTAATTAACTTTTAAATGTGTATAAACATTTTTATTCCCAAATTTAAACCACCAGTGCCAAGATTTTGCCTGAAATGGATCTTTATGGTTAGATTATAAGCAAGTGCAAACATAAGTTATGAAGTACAGTGCTGACATAATCTTAATTATAGCTGAAAGAAGATTTGCCAGTGTGAATACACTGCAGCAATACAGGGATCATTGTAAGTTAATAATGATCATTAAAAGAAAGCACACATTTCATAATCATGCTTTCATCAAGATAATATGACCTATTTTACACTAAAGCAGTTAAAAGCAAAGCTGAAATACTTGGAGATGATTAGCTTATCCAGTGGTTAGACTTGACAGGCAATATTACCTGATAAATAATATACTGAGTTACTGGAATTCTTAACCAAAATGGTATTTTTTGTTGGCTTCTGGGTTATTGTTTGCTTTCGGTTTGTCTGTTTATTTGTTTGACTGTGATTTTGTTTGTGGAGTTGTTCTTTGCTTGTTTGGGTTTTGGGTTTTTTTAGAAAAAGCCACTTAAAAGATTTATTTTTTTTTCCAATGACAAATTGTATTTTTTATATTCATTTGAAAGAGAAATCTACAGCCTTGCTGTGACTGCTGTCTGAGGCTTTTGGAGGTCTCAATGCTGAGAACAACATAAATATCTAACTAGACTGCAGCAGGTTAATTTTGTACTAGAAGAAGCACTAAGATATTCATACATAAAGCCAGGAAATCTCTGCTAGTCATCTTTCAAGTTCTGAACTAATCCATAACAAAATTAGCCCATGACTGGAGGTAGCAGTGAGGAGAATTGAGCATGTCCAGGTCTTTAGAGTGTTAGTTTGAATTAAACACAGGCTCTGTGATGTAATCTAGATTCACATTCAAATAATCTAGATTCAGTATCCTGATAATTCATATTAAATTGTCTTATCTTATAAATTTATACTAAGTAGTACCAGAATTTCACAGTAACATTCTTTGAAAACTCTGAGTATGTCTAAAAACTTTAGGAAAACAAACCCCTTACAATATATCTGAAATGAAAATGTGAGAAGTTTTGGTTCCAGTCTGAGCATTAGGAGATGAATGTTGGAAACTGAAGAGGATTCAAGGTCTGGTCCCTGATTTGCCCTCCAGCCAGTCACAGGAAGGTGCAGAATGCCTTCATTAGAACCTGTGCCAGGTAAAGTACTGTACACACCTCACTTGTCAGAGCAACCACCTCATTTTAGAGTGCATTTTAACCAGGAGGTAAGTCAGCCCTGGCCTGGCCTTGCATATGGTATCTTTCTGTACCAGCTCTATTCCTATCTCCTTTGCTGGAGCCTTTATCTGGCTCATAAAGTTCCAAGAAGCAAATAAAAAAACCAAACCCAAACCCAACCCAACCCCAAACCCAGAGGTAACTGCTTTTAAACTCACTCCGGGCAGAAAATATAGACTGCACCACAGCTGCACTTTGCCGATAACGTACCTCCTGCTAAACCCATCCCAGCATGGTGTGGATAAGAGGAAGAATTATACCAGTTAGTCAGTTCAAGCCTCTTGATTTTTCTCATAGAGCAGAGCACCCCACACATAATGTCCTGCAAGAGACATGCATCCAGTGTGGCATGCTGTATGACAGAAGCATGCCTTTGCCAGGGGCTGTACAGCACAGTGGTGCATGTGGTGGAAGTAATACTGGCTCTGTCCTTTGTGCTGCATGCACTGGTTGGCACTGGTCAGCAAGCAGATCACACTGGACCTTTATTCTTGCTAGTTTACATATCTGGCTGTGTTGACTTTTTCTCAGCCATCGCCCACAAAATTACAAGAAATAGTGGGCTGCTGCATCATGAGTTTCCTCTGGCCCGAATCCCTAATCTCTTTCTCATTGTTAGTAATGGGATTGAAAATCAGCCTGCAGCCCTGATGCTGCAAAGCAAACTGGTTAGTTACACAGTTTTACCTCATTTCACTAGGAATTAGTAGGAGCAGAGCTGTATATTTGGAAGACCAAATTCTGCAGAGTGTATATAGACAATAAATCTAATAGCAAGTTTATCTTATTGCACATAAAAGTTAACGTTTCTAATGAACCATAATATTGGATGCTATTAACATTACATATATGTCCCAAAGTCATATTTTCCTCTTCTATTTATGTCACAGAAAACAGAAAGATGTATTTTCTCATTCTATCTACAGAACACTAAAATACTTCAGTATTTTATGCTAACACATCAGAATACAGCAGTGTTACAGCACTAACATGGAGTTTTAAACATATTTGGGAGATAGGGAGTTTGTTTCTCTTCTGTGATTCTACATCCCCCAGTCCTGATCTACGTGTTTACCACTCGAGTGTTCAAAGATTGGAAAGAACAAATAATATTTTGAAGGTGCTGTATATTATTTCAAACATCTTTTGTACTTCAGGCTGTAGATAATTCTTACCAATCTTTAGCATTAGGAATATGGAAAATGTTGTGCTGAGAAAAAGCATGGGAACAAATAAAACAGAGCAAACCAAAGCCTCTTTAGACTGCAGGCCACTTGCCAGCTGCTTCTCACAGGGACTTTCAGTTTTGCTGCTTGCTTTGAGTGTAGCAAAAAGATAAACATTTTCTTGTTGCAAGTTAACAAATAGTGCCATGCCTGACAAGTTGATAAGCAGTATCAAGACTTGTATCAAGAGTTTATTAGTTCATTGGAACAAGATAGAAATATGATGAAAAGTGTTGATGTCCTGCTGAGGAGAAATGAAAAATAATTGGTCAATGGCCAAACTTTTCTGTTGGAAAAGGTTTTCTATTCTGAGCAATTGGAGCTTTCACTGCTGTGGACAGCTTTTCATGCTGTTTGTGGTAAATTTATGTATCTGCCTCTTCTGCACACGTTGTGTGCTGTGGTTCTGTGTTTTCAGGTGGTACAAATACAGGAGTCTACATTCAACAACTAGGCTAAAGTGATGGCACAATAGGCAGAATTTGGACTGTTAGATTTAAAAGAAGCATTAATTAAATACTGCATATTTAGGTATGGTACAAAGCAGGAGCTATGATGGGTTTTGCTGTACATCTTTATGCAGCACTCCTTAAAGTCTCACCTGATTATTTTTCTGAGGTAGGCCTATATGCCTTAGAACGAAACGATTGCGTTTGACTTGTGATCTTGTCACCAAATCTGTATTTTAACTAAGATCTGCCAAAGGAAATAATAAAACTCCTGCTGTATGTCTCCCAAATGTCACTTTTGATTACCTTTTGAAGTGCTATGCAGCATAACACAAACACTGAGAAACAGAGATAATGCACAGTGATGTAGTATCAGGGTTTAACGGCAAAAATTTGGTATATTAATCACAGATGATAAAAACATAAGGAAAAAGGTCTTCTACCTAGGCTGTAGGAAGAGACTTTTATCCTACACTTAAACACTTTTTGGTGTCATTTATTAAATATTAAATTGAACTATTTTAGAAACTTACTTCCTTTTTTTTTTCTTACCAAAGTATCCAAACTGGTTTTGTAGTCCCTTTCCCCACTAAGACAGGCTTTTAAGCACCACTGACATTTGTGGTATGCCAATTTTTATGGCTCTAGAGAAATAACAGTAGTACACTGTGGAGAAAATTGTGACATACTTTGCCTGGAAAATGTTGTTACACTCTGTCACAGAAATATGAAGAACTTATTTTAATATCCTGTCTCACAATATGGGGTAAAAGGGACAGGAAAGTTAGGACGGTTAGCTGAAATGTATACTTTAGCAAGAGGTGATCAGTAACCAGAGGGCTATAATATTTTCAGTTATTTGCAAGACTTCAATGATTCCCAGATGCCTGAAGTAGGGCAAGGATGAGGACTAGGAATTTCTTCTGGATTTGATGGTTGCTTGGCACTGTGGAATGTAGGTACCTTTGCCCATTTTTATGAGAACTGCGTCCTTTGCCTTGTTTTCCCTCTGGGAGCTCACAACTGAATACATAGACAGTCTTTCAGGACTTCCCGTCTTCTTTATTTGGTGCACACAGACAGAAGATGTGTGTACAGGATGTTTATTGAAAGGAATAAAGAAATTTTACTCTTCCAGCAACAGAATGCTTATGAGGGAAAGTGTCACACATGTATGGGTATTTTGTGAAAGGAAACATGTTCCTGTCTGTCATGAAGGATAAAGAGCAAAGGCTTTTTTCCTCTGTATTCTCAGATACTGAGTAACATTCTGCTGCAAGACCAAAATTGTTTGTGTGCAGATGCTTGGCTTCCTTGAAAACATAAACAGTTCTCTTGGTAGCATATTTATTCACCATATTAATATTAGTAAACTAGGGATTATTATTTTTTAAACTGGGCTACTCTCAGGTTAATAGCACAGTATTGCTATTGGCATGATAGATACTTTCAATTAATTAAGTAAATAAGTTCAATAATTTAATGAATGAATAATTTTCAATTAGTTATTTATCAATTTCAGTAATTTAATTTGCTTATCCTGGTTTCTTCCTATTCTCAACTCTAGAATATAAAAACTTAGGTAACTTAAACCAGACACTGACATGTACACGTAAATACAGGTATGGGTTATGGCCATCACAGAAGCACACTGAAAGCATTGACCACAACTCTTTGTGTGCAGCCATCCAACCAGTTCTTTATCCACCGAGTGCCCCACCTATCAAATTGATGTCTCTCCAATGTAGAGACAAGGATGTTGTGTGGGACAGTGTCGAACGCTTTGCACAAGTCTAGGGAGATGTCGTCAACTGCTCTACCCCTGTCCATCAGTTCCGTAGCCCCATCATAGAANCCCACCTATCAAATTGATGTCTCTCCAATGTAGAGACAAGGATGTTGTGTGGGACAGTGTCGAACGCTTTGCACAAGTCTAGGGAGATGTCGTCAACTGCTCTACCCCTGTCCATCAGTTCCGTAGCCCCATCATAGAAGGCCACCAAATTGG